>JBBMJZ010028748.1:0-10288 GCA_037833815.1 Zingiber zerumbet
GCGCCTAGTCCCCGCCTAGGCGGCCTAGGCGCCAGGCGCTAGGCGTTGTAGCCCGACTAGCACCTAGCGAATTTTAGAACCTTGAAAATTAGATACAAAAGAAGGAGGAAAATGTATTTACAGAATAGCTAAAGCAAGAGAAACAAATAAGAGATCTTTCCAAATAAAATATATTAAAGATAAATGCAATAGGATACTAGTAAACGACGAGGAAATAAAAGAACGGTGAAAAAGATATTTTCATAAACTTTTGAATGAGAGTTTAGGATACTAACTTAACTTAGGTAATTTAAAAAGATCAAATGAGTATAAAATTCAAATTTCAAAAGTATAACAAACTTTAAATGAAATATATAAAAAAAGTAGTTGAACATATTCTAATAGAGGTATGAAAGTGCCTAGGGAAATAAGGAATTTAATGACTTACAAAGTTATTTTGGAAGAGATATTTTCATTAATTTTTTAATGAAGGTCTAAGTAACCAATTTAACTTAGGTAATTTAAGTAGATCAAATAAGTATAGAAATTTAAATTTTTATCGTAAAATTTAAATTAGAATAAGCTTTAAATGGGATACAAAATAGAAAAGTAATTGGATCAAATGACATTCCAATAGAGATATGAAAGTGTATAGGGAAACAAAGTATTAAATGACTTTCAAAGTTATTTTAGAATAAGTATTTTTATCAACTTTTTAATAAAGATTTAGGTGATCAATTTAACTTAAGTAATTTAAATAGGACAAATGAGTATAAAAATTTCATTTTTATCTGAGAATTCAAACTTAAGAAGTAGAACAAACTTTAAATGGGATGCAAAATAGAAAAGTAGTTCAACCAAATGATATTTTAATAGAGGTATGAAAATGTCTAAGGAAATAAAGTATTAAATAGCTTACAAAATTATTTAACTTGATATTAAAAAAAAAAAAAACTGAGGGTAAGTATTCTAGTTCTCTTATATAAGAACAAAGGAGACATATAAAATTGTGCATCTTATAGGGTATTAAACTAATAAGACATACTATGAAACTTTGAAAAAGAGTAATAGAAAAATATTAAGGAAGGAGACCACGGTGATCAAAAATCAATTTGGACTCACGCTTAGAAGGTCAACAATAGAAATTATACATATTTTCAGTAACTAATTGAAAAGTATCAGAACAAAAGCAAGATTTACACTTTGTATTTGTTGATCTAGAAAAAACTTAATATAGAATCCCAAGAAGAATATATTAGAAAATTCAAAAAAAAAGTGTTAGTGTAATATATATTAAACTAATTAAGAATATGTATAGAATGTAACTATAAGAGGGAAGACTTCAAGTAAATTAACTAAAGTGTTTCTCATAAAAATAGAGTTACATCAAGGATCAACTCTAAGTCCCTATCTTTTTACACTAATCATGGATGAACTGATTGAACACATGAAGACACGGTAACATGGCGCATATTGTTTGTAGATACATTGTTTTATTAGATGACACACATGAAGAAGTAAATGCTAAACTCGAATCTTGACAGGAAATGCTAAAAGTGAAAGATTTTAGGCTTAGTAGAATAAAGATAAAATCTATGGCATTTAAATTTAGCAATATTAAACGTAATAAGAGTAGATAAGACAATTATTAAAATAAGAGATAACGAAATATATGGAACTTAGAGCCTTAAGTATTTATGATCTTTTTTGCAAAAGGATGGAAAGATTGAGAGAGATGTCTTACATATAATACAAGCAAAATGGATGAAATGGAGAGTATCGGATGTTCTTTGTGATCATAAAGTACCTTTAAAACTTAAAGGGACGTTTTACAAAACGGTAGTTAGACTTGCTATGTTATATAGGCTGAATGTTGGATTATAATTCGAATTGTAAAGATAAGGATGTTAAGATGGATGTGTGAACATACAAGAATGGACATGATAAGAAACGAAAATATTAGAAATTGAGGGAAAACTACAAGAGAGACATATTTAAAATTGAACGAGCATGTTCTTAGACAACCAATAAATGTCTAGTTAAGCGATGTGAAATTATGAAAAATATGCACATCAAACGAGGAAGACTAAAAAAGACTTAGTTAGCAATACAAAATAAGATAAAATTTATTTAAATATAGAAAATGATATAGTAGCGAATAAAACCCAATGACATAGAAGAATCCATATAATCGACCACACATAGTGAGATAAAGCTTGATTGTTATGGTGTTAGTAGTTAGCGCACATATACAAACACTTAAGACATGTAAATTCAAGAATTAAATATATTAATTTCTAACCTCTTATGAAGAGCATCATATATATGAATCATGTCTAATATCATATCTCATGTTTGATGTTTAGACCAACAAACTCGTACCATAGTATTTCTTCTTGTCTAAATTATTACACACTGTATCTAAATTATTCAACACAATTTTTTGATCCAGTAAATTTTCTCAGCCCTAGTCTTGAGCTGGTATCTTGATGTATAAGCAGATTTCAATTAGAAAGTGGAACAAAATAATAAATTAGCAGGAACATATTTGTCTCTGAGAATTGTTGCAACCTTAATAAAAATATAGTTTAAAAATTTATCAAGAGCTTAAAGCATCTAATAAATTCTATGTCATACTTCTTGTCCTAACATTGTAAAGGATCACGGGACCACAAAATAAATCCAATGATCTAACAATCATATATGTACTCTTGTGGTATTGCATGACATTTACTTTCTCTCAAATCAGCCTAGGGAAGCTAAAAATAAGGGAACAAAATAACAGATTGCATTGCAAGCTGGCCTGTTAATTTATTATCCATTGAACAATATAGGTAAAGAACTGAACTAGACCTTTGCAGCTGAAATTTCAAGGGATAATCTCTCAACAATTTGGAGACTAACTGGAAAATTGGTGGCCTTAGAGTATAGCATTTGTAATGTGCCAATCTGCAAATTCAGATGTTAAGAAGGAAGTTTAGAATTAGGACAAATTCAGTGTCTTTAACAAAAGGATCCAGTTAATCCAAAAAGAGTAATGGAGTAAATGTGTTAAAAATAATTAGGCACCAGCAATGCTATATTAGTATTTTACTAGAATATAAAATTGTAATATACTGTGGATTTCATGAGAAGAAATCAGTAAAAAAATATTGCACATCATAAATCCTAGCAACTTGGTACATGAGCAAACTTTATCATGTCAATGATTCATCCTTATATTTAAGCTTACAGTTGAGGAAGATGAAAGGGCGTGTTGTATTTCAGTAACTAGAGTCTGTGCATCCCCTACAACTGCCTGTACAACAAAAAAAGACAAATAAAATTTCAGTGGAAAACATGATATCAGTTACAGCAATTGTTTTTGTGACTTGAGGTAAAAACATAAAGTATGCTTACAACCTTCAATTTATGGAAATCAGGCAGGCAGCAAGGCAGGATTTGAAAGTTTAGCAGATTCTCTAACTCAGATAATGTTACTTTCTCATAATGATTATGTGGAGATTGTTCCGAGCTCTCTACTTTAAACAGACAACTATTTAAATTAAGTGCCCATCTTTGAGCCTCAATTAGCTTAAATGTCATATCACGCACCTATCAAATGCAATATGAAACGGTTAGACTTACTACATTCACTATGCATAAGTATGACTCAACAAATGAAATACATCTTACGGGATCCATGTCATGATCAGCCCAAAGAAATTGTTCAGCTTCAGTTAGAGAACTATTATAAGTGGAATCTGAAAATGGACTCTCCAAAATATGGCAGGATCGAGAAAGCCAATCTTCAGCAAGTTGTAAATAGGAAATTTCACAACCTTTCACCTGATTAGATAACATATATTGTAACTTTTAAGTACTCCTTCGGGGAAGATGAAATATAATAATTCAAAAAAAAAAGTTAATTCTTCCAGAAATTCATAGACTATTTAAACGGAGATAAGTCTCATGTCAATGCTTATAACAATTCCAAATTAACAATAAAAATTTAATAAAAAATATGACACCAAGTACCAACTATGTATAAACTCTAGTCAGGTTCTAAAGAAAAGGAAAATATTCATTTAATTTTTGGTATCTTCTTTTTTATGAAAGTGAAATGGAAACACTGACAAAGGTTGAAGTGATAATAAAGTGCGATCATAAACTTATAAGAACGCTTATGATGGCTGAAATAGGATTCTGTAATCAGGACAAATGACACTGTGTTGACATGAAATGATTCTCTAGAGCAGACCAACATTAATGGTGAAATTATAGAAATTGTAGCATATGAAACTGACAAGACCATTATACAGCAAAAGTTTACAAATGTTGTGAATTATTAGAACCTTAGTATACTAAATGCTATAAGAGAAATAATCACTAGAGCTCATTCTAGGTTGCTCTTTTGAGTATTAAAAAGAGTGGGTACAAATCATGGATCAAAGCCAATTCTTCACGTGCAAGGTTCAAAGTTCAGGAGAAAAAAACATTGACACTGGAAACCCCACTATGGTGGCATCCAGGTGTATATGATTGAATTTTTTTTTCCCAAGTTAAACTTTGTAGTGAATCAGTTAAAATCAAAGCATAAGATTCGACATGAGAGTTAAAACTAGAAGTTAAACATGTTATATTCCCATGAATTAAAAATATTAAGCATGGAAATTGGACTGCTCATATAAAAGCAGTTGTCCCAAATGAAACAACTCGTTCTTAAGAGAAAAAATCAAATAGAAAACAGTATCTACTCTTCCAAAGACGAATAAAAACATAAATGAACCTTCTTCGTCATGGCACTGGATCTTCCATGATAAGATCTACATCCTTGAGAAAAACCATCCGATAACGGTAAGATCTCATCCACATTTGAGATTTTAGAGTTAGGAGACACCATATCAATCAAGTCACCAAGCTCCGCGAGAGTATGACGATAAAGGAGACGAAGTTTGTTGGGTTTGCATTCACAAAGATGTTCCCAGTGCTAGTAGAACAAAATAGAAGGGAAAAAATGTGCACTTTTTATTTAAAATGCTAATACAATACACCAAAAAATCAAAATAAAACTAAAAGTTATAATAGCTATTATACTCAGTAAATGTCATACCTCAAGACAGACAATGGTAGATGGCCTACAGCTGCATGAAACAGCCGATAGATACAAATACTGTCGACAAATAACGCAAGTAGGGTCCTAAAAATTAGTCAAATTTTCATTGAACCATTACGAAAATAAAGGCAATAGCCATATAATACATTAGTGTAGAAATGAAGAACAGAAAAGAAAACCTACCTCCTCAGTACCCACATAATGGGGATGTTTCTTTGGATGCATCTGCAATGACCTGACAATGCCATTAACCCATAGTTCCTCCCTACATTTCTTTTCTCTATCAAATACCCTCTGCATTTCTTCCTTCAGATAGGAAAAAGCTTTGGCATTGCAACCATTCTGCCATTGTTAGCGGGTATAGAAGATTTAGAAATACACTAATGCCTTAAGAAGCAAAACTGCTGAATTCAACACCAGAAAACTGCTGATTTCAACACCAGTT
Organism: Zingiber zerumbet; assembly: GCA_037833815.1. Lineage (NCBI taxonomy): Eukaryota > Viridiplantae > Streptophyta > Magnoliopsida > Zingiberales > Zingiberaceae > Zingiber > Zingiber zerumbet. The sequence continues at coordinate 5,520 of JBBMJZ010028748.1, forward strand.
TGTAACAGGAACCAACAATTTAAAGAAAATGCAAACCAAGTATTCATAGTCCATAGCTTCATACGCATGTGAACTTTACATGGTCAAATATAGGATGATTGCTGAAATGAAAACATTATAGGACTAGAATTGAATTCATTCAGAAGTGGCATACCGCCTGTTTCCCAGCTAGGTTAATGGAGTTTGCGGGCCACAGGTTTAATTCTCAACTAAGGTAGGAGTGTTGTCTATGTTACTATTTGATATACAGCTCTAGAAATATAGAAACACTGTCACATATTAAAGAATGATCAGAGAACTCGGTATAGGATATGGGTCACACTGAGTCAAAGAGTACATCATATGTGCCTAAATCATCCAAACAATGCGATGGATCTAATTGATTCAGCAACAAATATCAAGAAACGCCAAACTTTCCAGCTGAGATGTAAATAATTTGTGCAGTTATATATGATTGCAACAAAAAAAAGCAGTCATTTCATTTAAAGAAGTTTTAGACTTCAAAAACATACAAATTGCTTCAGAATAATTAAACTGAAATTATATAAATAAAAGACAAGTCTGACAAATGTTAATAATAAATCTATAACAACTTGTAAAAAAAATTAAATTACATAGATATTAACCAAAATATAAATGACACAATGCACATCAGAAGAAACTAACAAATCAAACCTTGATGGCAACACAAAGAAGTTCTTCATGGGATAAAACAGCAGCCTTGTGATACAACCGATATAATTCTGATCCAATGCCGCCATGAGGCAGCCAATCAGCAGGAGCAAAATTGACAGCCTCAGCACAATTTAAACCTGAAAGGCAGCTGTTAAGCTTTATACCATGGAGTGCATATAGCATGTACCAGAAGTTGAAACACAATTATCACATCAGTTAATTAAATCGCCACCTACCAAAATTGAAACCGCCATGAAAAGATCTCGGGAAAGTAATGACAAAGTTTCCAGGCTCCTGGAACAGAGTACGACAGGTTTCATTGAAAAAGTTTAAATAAGAAGTACTATTACTGCTAGCGAGAAATATATTTCTAGAAGATGCAGTCATCTGCTTTCATGTTATCCCTCAACAGAGAGAAAGAATGGCCTCATTAAAATAAAACCCAAACAACATGAACTGTTAGATAAAATACCCAATAATCCTAATAGGCAATTGAAAAATATCTCAAGTTAATATATTTAATATACACAACATATACTTTTGATAGATCATTTCCTTTCACTTACCTGCAAAACACCATAAACTTGTACACCATTTTCTAGCAAGATGGAGGGATTAAGCATCGTGACAAGCTGGAAAAGTAAATCTGGTTGAGCCTCAAAGAGATCTGGAAGAGCTTTACGCATTACCTATAAATGAAAATATAATAAGTTGGTTTGCATAATCCTTGAGAACCATAAAAGTGATGAAAGATACGGTCTGCAACCAAGTTGCAATCAGAATGATAGTGTTCCTGAGGATGCATAAAACGAGGATCTCCAAGGAAATGTAGTAACGCAATGTGAAGAATTAATGAACAAGTACTTATGTGGTCTAATAAAAAACATAAAATGTACTTGCACATCAGCATACAACAGATGGTCTATCTCTGTTGCACTTTAGATGTCTCTTGAAAATGAAAGATAGTAAATGAGTAAATATCAGGCAGAAGCATAGAGGTTACTTGTGCAAATAATGAGAAGTTATGCAAGTTACACATCTGTAGCCACTTAAACCGAAAGGAAGATCAAATGTTTTTGGTTTGTCCAAGTCACCATGATGGAGATATCACACAGAGCAGGTTCTAGTTGCTTAAAATTTACAAATACATAAAACACCTAAAAGAGAGCCTTTGGAATGGTGGTAAAGATGCACAAACCAAGGTGGTCAAGCGTGATTTATAAAACAACTTGCACACTAAACCAAATAGTGTTTAAAACAATATAAGAATCTGAAAGTGTAGGACAAATTCAGGTATGCAGTAGTTAATTGGGATCTATGTTTCGACTTTCGACATGGCTTTAACAGTATCTGACCATTTTCATCCTTACAGATCAAACACAATGAAATTCACCAAGACTGAATCGGTAGAATGCATACTGCAGAAAGTGGCTTACTATTATATAGTATGTAAATATCAGGAACCAAAAAACTTTGCAAGCTTATGTTTCTCTAAACTTAATTGAGTTCAAGACTGAGAAAATAAGTATTGAAAAATTATCACTATGTGTAAAGCCATACTACCATAGTTCTCTCAGAATGAAGATTGAATGGCATTAAAACAGTAACTTCTTTAATTTGGCTTATATGTACCTTACCTTGATAACTCATATCTGATCTATAACAAAATGCAAATCAACATCCATGAAATAGGAAGAGAGCTCAGTTATAAAACCACTTCATTGTCACATCTAACTACTCACCTTATAGACTCTTATCTCCAGTTCAATCATTGAAAGGTAAGTAAATTAGAAATAAAGATACACATAGTTTCAGAAGGCTAAGAAAAATTAAAAATAATATAATAAATTACCTCTTCAAAAGCATTTGCTTTATTACCAGGTACACCATACCAACACTTTGGTTCTCCCCTGAAATTACAGAATGTAAAATGATATTGATACTTGTTCATACTTGCCACAAGAACATGTCTTAAAGTTTTATCACAATATCCATGCATATATAAATATTTAGACTTTCTAATTGACTGTTGAGCAAAAAAACATGTATGTTATTAATAGTGACATGAATCTTATCCCTTCCACTACTAAACTCTATGCAAGACAATAATGGCCACTTTTACCTACCACAATCAACAGAAATTTTAAATTAAAAATGGAACAAGGAAAAGAAATCCAAGTATATCCAATTAAAAGAAATTATAGCAATATGTCCTACCCATAGTTCGAAAGCAAAAGATTCATTACAATAAATTTTTCAATTTAGTTATTTTTCTCTCATAGCATTAGAGAGAGTCAGAATTGCATCTATTAAGAGAAAACTCTAAGAGACACGTTTAAGATGGTACAGACATATATTTAGACGACTAATAAAAGCTCCAAGCGACGTGAAACTATAACAAACACAGACATCAAATGAGGAAGATCAAGACCAAAAAAGACTTGGTTAGCAACAATAAAATAAGATAAATTTTATTTAAGTATAGATGATGATATAATAGGGGATAGAGCCTAATAGTGTAATCTATATAGCCAACCCCACCTAGTGGGATAAGGTTTGGTTGTTGTTGTAGTAGTTATTTTTCCCACCCATGTTTGCAAGCAATTGTTGTCTGCCAAAAAATCTAACAAAGTAGATTTTGGCCCACCTCTATTAAATGTCCAACACAAGTCAACATGCATAAGGAGAGCAATGATTGCCTCTAAAACTTAATAACTATATCATGCATATGTACCACCGTCCACTTATGTGGAGCAACCAACCACCTAGGTTATGTTTCATTATCACCACGATACAGCAACACAACCAGCAAAATGACACATTTTTAACTGCCTACGCCTTACATAACATTGTATAGTGTAACCAAATGCAATTCTAGATTACACTTTGCTAAATAACAGGCAAGCACAAGACCACCTAATTACAGCATGCAAAAAATATTTAACATGCCCAAACAAAACCATATACAGACTAGACAAATGTTCTTCCAAGACAATAGACAAGAAAAGTGAAGATGCACAGAAAAAATGAACCGTCAATTGTAAATATTTCCAAGTTTTACAAGGCTAAATTATGGAAATTTAACAAATATGATAGCTAAGGATCCTTAATGAGTCTAGAACACTGAAACAAGACAATCCATGAACAGCCCACAAGAATTATATTGCTTAGGATGATGAGTAGCCAACAGTATACCAGAATAAAAACAAAATCTTATTTAAAGATTCAATGCGATAAATGAAATAATAAGTTATCAACATAGTAAAGATCAGTAGTGACAGCAATGTTGGAAAAAAAAACTATTGAGACATCCTAACATTAGTTAGAAGTTCCCAAAAAAATATAAACTTGTAGTAAGGGCAAAAAGAGGATCACCAAGAAGAGAAACCAATGAAAAAGCTCTTGGTATAGATAATGATTCATCTTCAATCCAACAGTAATACAATTAATAGTTATCATATGTAAGAATCCGGGTGATAAAATGTCTAGAGAAGACAAAAGTTGCTATCTATATCACAGTAGTTATAAAACCTAACTTCAATCACCAGTCCCATTGGGGAAAAAATGGGAAACAGTAGCTTCAAAAAAAAAAAAAAAAAAGGAAAAACAAACCAGTTGAGCTGGCCAGTTTTTGGAAAAACTGGTTAACACATCTGGGTCACAAGAAAATGGTTCAGTTCTGTCAAAGACTAACCAAAGTTAAAATGCCCTATTTTATCAGGAAGATGTGCATGAGTAAAGTTGCCATTTCCAACAACAATGTCTTTTAGTACGTATTACTTAGACATTAATTCTGAATAGACAAAACTCAATTCTCAGGTCTATGCTGCTTCCACAGTACTCCAGAAACAGAGAGTTTAAAGGCTATAACTTGTAAAACAAGTGGTTTACAACAACAGTAAAGGCATGTATCCTAACATTGACTTTCTCCTGCCATTGAGCTCTAAGTAACACTAACTCCATAGGACAACGACGACGACAACAACAACCAAGCATTTTCCCACTAGGTGGGGTCGGCTGTATGAATCATTTAACGCCATTGAGCTCAATCTCCTATTATATCATCATCTATAGTTAAATAAATTTTATCTTAT
>JBBMJZ010028772.1:0-10288 GCA_037833815.1 Zingiber zerumbet
GATGTTTTAAATTTTAAAACTTGGTTTTAAATTTTAAAACTTTCCTTTTTTAACATCCACATTAGGAAAGAGAGCTTGTAAAATTTTATAAGAGGTTTTCTTCTTTTATAAAAAAATAATTTTCTCTCCTTGATGATGTGGCCGACCACCTTACTTGGTGCCCAATCAAGGGGTCAGCCAATCAATCAATGGTTTAATCATTGATTGATAATTAAATCAATCAAGAGGATTGAAAGAGGAAAATTAAAAGGGAAAAAGGAAAATTAAGAGAAAGATTTTAATTTTTGTAAAAGTCTTTCCTTATTTGCCTTGGGCTAGTAATATAAAAGAAGAGGAGAGGTGGCCTCATGAGATAACAATTCTTATTGTCTTGTTAGAGCACCTCTTGTGGCCGACCCTCTCCCTTCCCTTTCCCTTTGCTCTCTTTTGCTTCTTTGTGGTGGTGGTGGCCGAATACTAGAAGAAGAAGGAGGAGTTTTTGGGTGGTGTTCATCTTGGAGGATCGTCGCCCACACGACGTTCAAGGGGAGGCGAGGAATACGACAGAAGATCTCGAGGTTATTAGCATACAAGGAAGAGGTATAACTAGTAATTAATTTTCGCATCATACTAGTTATTTTTCTTTGTATGAATACCAAATACAAGAGGCATGCGATTCTAGTTTTTTGAATTTATTTTTCGATGTTGTGTTTCTTTTGTCTCTTTCGATCTTGTGATTCGATTGTTCTTTTTGGTTAACCTAATGTTATTATAGGAAGGTTAAATATCATATTTCTCTAAAAGGCTATGTCTAGTCAGTGGTGGTTGCTCCCATATCCAAGAAGGCCTAATGCCTCGCCATGCAGTACTGGAAGCCAATTTTAGAAATAGATATTTAATTGACTTTTTAACATAGGAGGATTTGGATCAAAAGTGTTAAGTTCCGCAGGCGATCCAAGTCTAAACCATTAAGAACATAGAAGTTAAACTTAGAATCGAAAGTGTTAAGTTCCGCAGGCGATTCAAGTTTAACTTAAAAGAACGCATGGTAGCTAGGAAAGGTTCAGATCTTGTACAAAATTTTTATACAGTGGAACCATTAGCTTTTCCGAGTAGCAACCAACACATCTCCAGTCATCTACCGCATCAACTTCACATGACAATCATATATAGTTTCCACCTCTCTTAGTCCCCTCGAGACGGTCTACTGACTAACGTATGAGGTGTTGCTACCATGAGATATAAAACCGACATAAAATATCTCTCTTATGTGTTAGTCACTATTCCAAAGGCTAATAGCCACCTATGATTTATCTCATTTGTATTGATAAGCGAGCGTATTTACCTTTTACCACTCTCTCTCTCTCTCTCTTACTCGTCTTCTTCCTCGTCTTGTTCTTGCATTGCCGAGTACTATTTAATTTATTGTTTTATAAGTAAAATCAAATTCAGTCCCAATTCTAATAACAGTTTAGCTTAAAATTAATTATTCGGTTTCATAATTTGATTCAATTTAAATTTAAATATTATATATACTAAATATTATATATCAATATGCATATATAGTTATCGTATAAACTAAAATCTAAAAATAAAAAGATACACTACTTTTAACCAAAACCAATTTTAAAAATTAAAAAATTCTATTTAATTTAAAAGTAAATTAGAGAAAAATTCCTAACCACAACTTCAACTTTACACGTAGTTCAACAATTTCCTCGTGTAAGCATTGTTAATCTAATTGCCCCTCATATTTTTTAGATATAAAAAAAATTAAAAATGAGTACAATTTCTCTTAAATTCAGCACTTTAAACTAGAATCGGGTATATTTCTATTAAATTGAGTATGATTTTTTTCCGCTTGATATAATTTCCCTAAATTTAGCATCATTTAAAGAGAATGTAGTATATTTTTTATCTAATTGAGCATCATTTAAAAGGAAATCTATTATATTTTTCATCCAATTAAGGTGGAAAAAGAATTATACTCAATTTAAAATGAGTATAATTCCTCTTAAATTTAGCACTTTAAATTATAATTGAGTATATTTTCTATCAAATTAAGCACGATTTTTTCCACTTAATATAATTTTCCTAAATTCAACATCATTTAAAGAGAATCTAATATACTTTTTTATGAATCTAGTATATTTTCTATCTAATTAAAGTGAAAAAAATAATCTTACTTAATTTAATAAAAAATATCACAAATTCTAAGTTGAATTTAAAAGAGATTATATGAGGGCTACATGTAAAATTTAAGTTATCATTAGGAGTGCATATAAATTTTCCCTTAATCCAACTTGGCTTATGAATTTTAAACTAACATTGCATACCCTTTCCTAATCGATGCGCTCTCAATGCCTGATCGATCCGTCCGTTTTCCACGTTCAGACGAGACTTTTTCTTCTTCTTCTTCTTATTATTATTATTATTATTATTATTATTTAAAAAAAAATTGAATGAACACTTGCAGTTAAAAAAATTTGGCCCCCCTCCGCTACAAAAACGGGCCCATTATTTATTGATCTCGCAGGCTTTTGCCCCCGCTCTGCCGTATGAGCGAGCGGGCGATTAATCATGATCTAAGTAATTTTTAATCAAAAAAGAAAGAAAGAAAGATGCATTAACTCCGTGTAGTAGCGTAGTGTCTTTCAAAAGTAGACGGACAGCTTTGCGCAGCAAGATTCTCGGTAGCTCCTCCAACTCAATCACAACATCGATCGATCGATCGATATAAAAGTTGGCAAACTTATCGCGAACAGTGTTTTGTTAATTTGTCAAATACGGTGCCTGTGAACATGAAACCCCTTAGTTTTCTTTTCTCCAGTGTATTAGGCATATATCGATCATTGGAGCCAATTTAGTGGTGTCGCTGGCTGGCTGATTGATTCTTCTCTCCCCTAGCGAGTACCAACCCATGTCCTCTGATTATTCAGTGCATTGATCGCAATATTTCAGGCTTCAGAACCAGGCGGGAAAGTGATGGTGATGGGTTTTAATGGCGGTCAGCCTTCGATTTACTAGTTCTTGTACGTTTTTTTGTTTCTTCTCCTTGTTTGATATGTTATAATTTGTATTCTACAAACATTAGTATACAATATAATATAATATATTCCCTTCCACGCACGTCGTCTACCAAGCTAGCTATTTAATTAAACGACGACGGCTTAATTTAATCGCCGTAGTCGTTAGCGAAGCCCGTATAAAAAGGCTGAGAATACGAGAACATATATACGAAATGGAGTGAATAATTTGATTCGATGTTCTGGACTGTGAGAATATTGTTTGAATTTGTGGCCGCAGTGAAATGAGTGCGCGCAGATGCTGGAGCTAGCCGGCCATTATCACACTGCGTGCGACTATTTGATTCTGTTCTTGGAGAAGCCTTTTAATTAATTCTAGCTCGATAATGGATCCCACTATGCATCTCGACTTTCAGCCCACACATGGCGTCTGCATTGGATGTATGCGGTGGTGGTGGCTATTATGAGAATTGAATGAGTACGTCGATCGATCGATCGATAATGACACGAATGATTACACATCGTGAAATCATAACCCTACCATTACTATCTTGTCCCGTGGGATAACCAATACCCAATTGACTAGAAGGTGATATATTTATTATAACGAAACAGAGATTATGATCCTGTTAGGAATCTGAGAAGACGGATTTATCGACGTGATGTGTCTGGAATGTTGACCGCATCTCCATGACCTGGATGGTGGGCCGTCTCCCGTGTTGACCAAGTCGTCCGATGTCCTCTGGTCAACACTACATGTAGCCAGCGACCGGGTTGCCCCAGTCTCTGGTACCTCGTTGCTCGAGGCAGGTCCCAATAATGTATAAGAAACAGGCTAAATGAATAGTGGAATAATTAAGTAAATAGAAAACGAGTACGGTGACGTACCTTGGCCCTGGGGGCGCTCTCGGATGGATCGGTGAGCTGGTCGTGAAGATGATCGAATCGTCGTGACCCGGAAGAGTGGATGCATCTGAGCCAACCGAAGAGGAGCTGGGTCTGGAGGTGATGACATGAAGTCGAATACGGCATGAGTCTGAAAGGTGACGCACAATTGGGATATAACGGCGACACAACCGGTATATGACGTCGGCACGCAGGCCGGAATATGACAACGGCGCACAGGCCGAAATACAACATACAGTCACGACTCATAGGCCGGTTAGTAACAATAGCTCACAATACCAATGGTGATAAGAAGGACATAGCACCACGCCTCGATGGCCGAATACACAACAGATGGCTAATGCAGACGCAACGCTGGATCGGATCTGCGCCGAAAACGATGGCGACAATGGTTGGAAAGCCGATGTGGTCGGCTGTAGAGTCATCTAAGACCGTCGGAGACGATGACCAAACAAGGGGGTGTGGCCGACGCAAAGCGTCGCAGGGAATGCACAGTGACAGTGGCCTGGAGGCCTGAGGCAACGGTGAGGTCTGCCCATGACGGCTCGCGGAGCTGATGACTCACACACGGGAGAGAAAAGGGGTGTTAGTGACCGGCGGAAGAGCCCTTGTGTGACGGCGTCGGCGTAGTTGGGGTAGTCGACGGCAGCGGCGGGAGGCCCCAAGGTCGGAGGAGAAGGGAGAAGGTGGCCCAGAAGATGGTCGTCGCCGGCGGGTCTCTCCAGCGACAGCGGCGAAGGACCAAGAAGAAGCCGGAACCCCTTCTTGTGGCGGCTGAGGCGAAACCCGACCCGAAGAAGCCCTCCTCACGATGGTGGCGCCGGTGCAAAGAGGTCGGAGAAACGGGGTAGAGAGGAGAGGAGCGGCCAACCACCGGCGTCGACGCTGGTAGGGCTTGTGAGAGGAAGCCAGCCCCCCTCATTGGTGGCTGCTCAAAGCACGAAAAAACCCCTCTTCTGGATGAACAGTGCTCCTCACTTAAAGCTCTAACATGCCAAATGACGAAAACACCCCTCTCCATCCCTATAATTTCTCTAATGCCCTGTGACATATCCGCATCAGATTAAATTCTGAAGGGTGCATGTCCCGGTGGAAAAATTTCTCCCACCCTTTAACCACTTAATCGGCTATAAGTTGATTTCATTATTTATCTCCCTTCATATAACTTGGGATATAAGTTGATCTCATAATTTACCTCCCTTTATATAACTTGGAAATGAACTATGTACCCATATAATTAATATGTCAAATAAGCTAGGGCTCCCAAGGTCAGGTCGAAGTCAAGAAAACTTGCTAAGGTGACGATCAAAATCAAGGAGGAATCAACACTTAAGACTAGCGTAATCGTACAGCTCGCCCGAATAGTCCAACCGATCAGACCTCTTGCCCGATCCGGTCCCGAAGCCTCCCAGCTCAATGGAGGCCCGAGCCTAGTCCTCTTGGCTTGGTTAGACTCCTTGTCCAAGCAAAGGGCGAGTCCTCAGACTCAGAGAGGTTGAGTCATCAAGATGGTCAGCATTCCTCAACCAACCCAACTTCATCCGAGAACAAGGTTAGACCGGACGCTATAGAGGACTCGGTCAGCCTACTATCAAAGCATTTTAATGGTCCACTAGCCCAACGGTCTAACATTTCTTTTTGACGTCTTGTGTAACCGTCGTCAAAGCATCAAGGGAATAATCCTTGTGTAATCTATACGGCGGAAATTTCTACTCTATAAAACACAGAAGTGATAGGTTTCATTTGGGAAAGACTGCAATGTCTCAAATTAGTGGAACCTAATTTAGTAATGCATTGATGTTAACGCGGAGAGGACAAATAACACTATATACAAGGAGTCTCCTTTTAAAGACACAGATACATTTCACTATCAGAGCTCACTATTGGTCACCTCGATCGTTCATCCTTTTCTTGAGACCCTTCTCTTCCAGTTAATCCAACATCAGATTTCTTCTTCCTAGAGTCTTCGGATCTTGCGGTCAATATCGGAGTCAGTTGGTCTGCACGTCATCTTTTCCGATTTGATCAATAATAATCACCTACCACCGTTACCTTGCCAATCAATGCCAACCCGGCCCACAAGCATTCCGGCACCAGTGCTTGAGAAATTAAATACTAGCTGATAGTATCCCCGGCCGTCATGGAAAGGAGGTTTTTTAAGGCGTACAAAAATCTTGAAACGAAGCTTAATTAATATATACATAAATCTTGTCACCTATTAAAATGGCGGAACCAACCATGATCAGATGTACTATCATCCTTATACGCCAATACCAGATTGCTTTCTTACTTGCATACATACATACATTCCCCGTACGAGTGCTCCCCCTTCCTCCCTTCCTTCCTTCCTTCCTTCCTTCCTCTCTATATATCCTGCTATGAGCAGCCGCTGCATGCCCCAAACCATCTCTTTTTACAAGCCAAGCTCAAAATCCCTACCCTAGTTGTCTAGCTGTTGTTAGCCATGGCAACAGCCGAAGAGTGTGCAGAGCCTCTCAAGTACCAGGTACTCGTTAATTCCCCTTCCCCATTTAAACTACTTATTTCTATCTAGAATTAAATCCATTCTCTGCTTCTTTGATTTAATTTGTTGGTGCGTGCTCCAGACTTGGATTCTCAAGGTCTCCATCCACTGCCAAGGCTGCGAGAAGAAGGTCAAGAAGGTCCTCCAAACCATGGAAGGTATTTATACATATAATTAAGATTATTGTAACTATTAGTTCGTGAATAAATCGTCGTGCTGATTGATTCAGGCGTTTACAAGACGACGGTGGATTCGCAGCAGCACAAGGTGGTGGTGACTGGCAACGTGGAAGCGGAGGTGCTCATCAAGCGCCTCCTCATCAAGCTCGGCAAGCACGCCGAGGTGTGGCCGGAGAAGACCCCGCCTGCCACCGCCGCCGCCGAAGAGAAAGATGCTGTCGTCGACAAAAAGAGCAAGAAGAAGCCCAACGAGCATGCATCCCCGGAGACTGGGAGTGCTACTACTGTCGAGAAGAAAGAAACCGTTTCGCCTGCTAATTCCAAGAAATCCGTCGACGACGGTGAATCCGCCGCCAACAAGTGCGGGAAGGACGACTCTTCTCAGCCGAAGGAAAACGAGAACAAAGGAGAGAAGAAGGCGACGGTGGCGGCGGCGTCCTCCGGCGGCGGAGGGGGCAAACATAAGGCGAAGAAGGCGGAAAAGGACAACAGTACGACTGACCACAACGCTAACAACAGCGGCGGTAAGAGTAAGAGCAAGAGCAAAACTGAATCCGGAGCTGAAGTAGCGCCGGCGCAGCAAGAGTACGATAATAAGAAAGAATTCCCTGACGCCGCCGTAGTGGTGGCAACTCTGCCTTTGCCGTCGTCGTTCGACTACCCGCTACAAATGCCGTCGTCGTACGGGGTGAGCTACAGCTCGATGCAACCGAGCATGAGCTACGGCGGGGCGTACTACGCTGCGTTTCCGGTACTGCAGAGCGGGTACATGTTCTCTCCGCCGATGCCTCCGCCGCCGGCGGGCTCGTGTTGTCACTACTCCTGCGACGATTATTACTCCGGCGCTTGCAGCATCATGTAACAGAGCAAGATCTCTCTGTTTTGTTTCTATGATTCGCTAATTTGTAGTTGAAAGCTTCAAACCTTAATTAGTAGTTTAGTTAATTGAGTATTAATAAATTTGGCCAATTATACTGCCAGTTGAGGAGTTAAATTTTGGAGTTAAATTATAATTAAGCAAATCGTATAGTTGAAGTATAATAACTTTGTAGTGTTTGGTTAAAATTATACAATTAGATTAACTGGATTTACATTTTTTAAAATATTAATCTACTGTCTTGCCATGGATAGTAGTGCATTGCCCACACGGGCTGGAGCAACCGGTTAAGACGTGGGTCTTGCAATCAATGGTCCAAGGTTCAAAGGTTTGCGGTAGCGTACTGGGATAATATCTCGGGTCTACTGTGCTAAAAATACCTTTGAAACCACGTCTTCATCGGTCCAGCACTCACCGTGAATTTACCCCTCCCAAATAACCTGTGGACGGGGGGCGGCTGGGGTGGCCGTCTCCACCTTTTGCAATCAATGGATAGTAGTGCATTGAAAGCCTAGACTTGCTAAAGAACGCAGGCAGTGTCCTTGAACGCCATGGAAGTTCAAAAAAATTCTTTGGAGGAATGAAGACAAACATCAAACTGCTCAAAGGTCTTTAAGTCTCGGGTTAAGCGAGGCTTTTACTACGAGTCTTATCTGTGTACTAGAGATTTAACATATATAACAAGTATAGGGCCTTAATTTGTTTTGTGACAGTGCTTTGGTTAATTTAATGTCCCAGTTAAATAATCTTGTCCTTGTTGACTCTGTTCTTTGACCGAGGATGGTGATTCAAACCGCACATGAAAACAAGCTTATATCGTTAATGATGATTTATTATTAAAAGGGCACCACATAAACTATTAATGATCAATATTTATTTTTATGTTTAGTTTTTTTTTCACTTTTACAAATTTAAACTAAAAATAATAAACTTTTAAATCGGACATGCGTTAAGTCCAGGTCCGTGCAATGCGATCTCGTACATAAAAAAAATAAAAATAGAGATTCTAATTATGATTGAATTGTAATTAGTATGATTTCTTTCTAAGTTTACTATCTCTGATAGATTATAGTTGAATCATAACAGATAGTTGGAGACTGCTCAGAGGTTGTCGGAAGTAGATAGGTGTCTAAATTACTGGACGCTGAGCAGGAGCGACCTCCAACGACTCGCTCAGATCCAAACTATAACCTGATGGGGACAGTGAATCTAAAAAGGGATCACAATCAATTACGATCATATCATGACTAAGATTCAGCCATAATTGAGAGTGAACCATCCCTGGTCCATTTTTTTTTATGGACCAACAGATTTAGTCTTCCTTGCAACAGGCAGGATCCTCTGGTCCGTAATTTATGAACCAAAAGATGGTCCACTATTTGTGATTGGTGGATTATGCTAGACTCCATCGGTTTGAATAATGAGATCCATTAAAATAGACCAATCCATAAAAATTGACCATCCTCTCATTCATAAGTCGTGGACTAGAGAGTCCCCTCGGGATGGTTTAGTGGCTAGCGTATGAGGTGTTGCACCATGAGGTATGAGGTTCAAATCTCGGCAAAGGTGAGGTAAATACTTCCCTTATGTGTTATTCACTATTCCAAAGGCTAGTAGTCGTCCGTGATTTACCTTCTCCATATTGATCTTAGAACGAATTGATGATAAAATTGGGACGAAAATATTTATCTTTTACCACCATGAATACTGCATGAATCGTGAACTAAGGAGATCCATATTCCCCTAACAGTGCTGCTTCCCCGCGGAGGATAACTCCAATCGCAACCATCCGGCCGTACACGGCCCATGGGCCCCCGACCACATTCGCCGCGGTCACCGCCACGAAATATTCGCGGAATCATTGATCTTTTCAAGAGGTGTCGTGACTCGCGGTGATGGAATTGCCGCAGTGGGTCAGTAGATCTGGACGGGGAGACTGGAATACATGTCACCGTATGATGTCCATATCATGCCACCTTTTTTGCTTTTTGCCAGTGCTATAACATCTGCATCTTGTTTTTGTTTCAGTAGTAACATTTGAATCAAACAATTTCATTGTGTGATAATGGATCTAGATGAGATTTTGTTATGTTATTATATGCACACCATCAATCATTACAACAACCGAATGACAATAAGAAATAAGTTCAATTTGGATTAGATTAATGTCCTCCATTACCTATCCATTTATTATATTTATATTTCATCTTCATTCTCGCTCCCATAGGGTGTCCCCATCTCTATATCCATCGGAAGGATTGAATATTTATACCCGTGCAAATATCCTATTGACGTGAAGTTATGGATATATACTAAATTATTAAGAAAATAATAAGAAGAAAAAAAATTAATTAGCAAACTAAGAGGTACAGGTGAAATGAAAGAAACAAAAATCAAATTGAAAAAGGTATCACTGAGTTTTGAATTTTATTTGGGATTTGAGATTTTTTTTAATATATAAATAAATAGAATGCAAGATAATTATTTTTAATATATAAGGGGTTAAGATTTAGGATTTAAAGTTCCGTGTTTAGGTTAAAGGAAGTGATTTTTTTTATTTAAAAAAAAAAAAAAAAAAGTAGGTATCCATGGGTTGCCCATAAATGGATATATAAGATAACATTTTTATAGATAGCCCGTAAATACCTAGTATTAATTTTTTAAAATTTTTTTTAGGGTTTAGTATTTACACTAAAGGAAGTGAATTCCTTTTTTTTTTTTTTAGCTTAACAATAGGTGCTAACGGATTACCCATAAATAGATGATTAGGATAACAAAACTCATAGGTAGAAATGTC
>JBBMJZ010028864.1:0-10281 GCA_037833815.1 Zingiber zerumbet
GACTTATATTCTTTTGTTCTTTCCATGTGTACTTATAATCATATAAGTAGTGACATACATTGCCTTACTATGTATAGGACTAGTTACTAGACATATCTGACATGTGTACCTAGTTTCGTGATGCTTAGATCCTTATTGGATTTCTTTACCTTTTGGGTATATATTATGGAGGTGTCAAGATTTACATGCTGTAGTGTCATGCACCATCTTGCATGATTGCATGCTGAGCGATTGTCGACTCTATTGTTGTTGAGCACATCACCAGTTTCATGATCTGCACACACAACCACTCATGGGTTAGTGGTACATCAGGCAAGGTGTGTGCAGTTTGCTTTGTTAGGGCTCTGCTGGTTTGCTCATGGGTAGTGTGATTGCAGCGTGGTAGCGGGAAGAGATCCCTCCTCTGGACTGACTCAGGGAGATGAGAGCATTGAGCTCACCCACTCTGCTTGGGGTAGGAGGATAGGTGTACTCCGACAGCATCCTGTCCACATGGTCACTCAAGAGTAGTGATGGTAGAGTGCACAGTTGTCATAGCGCTACCCACTTGGTCTCACCATCGTATGTGAGATGGATGACTAGCGTCAGAGGTGACCATGTTATTTGCATCATATGCATGAATTACATTTATTGCTTGTGATTGTTGCATTTTGGATGTTGCATTTTTGTGGATACATATGTTTGACATGCATACAGGATACATTATGTATTTGGTCTGATGACCCTACATCTGTTGGTGAGGTTCAGGCCCTTATGTTCGGATAGGAGGTCCTGGTGAGTACAGTTTCTTCTGTTATTCAATTTTGCATTTCCTGTTATTTGTCAAGAGACTGTACTCCATAATTATTACTGGTAGTTATATTTTACTATGCATGTCAGCTTGATACCCGCTGAGTTGTTGAACTCACCCCGTTGCATTATTCCTATTACAGGTAGATGATTAAGTAGTTGCTTGGAGGTATCCTGTCTGCCAGTCCCACTTCACATCAGAAGATGGTTTTACCTCGCTCTTGATTTCTTTTTACATATTCTTTATTGCTTTAGCATTATATTGGTGTTTAGTCATGTGACTATTTTATTATTTTTGGTATTGTATTTATGTTTAAGTTGTGCCGGCACGCATTGTGTTGTTTTGGTTGTATAGGCTCCCCGTTTGTTTTTCCATTGTGTTTTCAGTATAGCCGAGTGGGTTGTTTAATATATAACTGCGTGGTTACCGTGCGAGTTGTTTAATATATATAACTGTGTGGCTATATATATTTTAACCGTGTGGGCTGATGTATTTTGTTGTTGATGTATATATGCTTTAGATTGTCACCGGTACAGGGGAGATGCTGCCGAATTTTCCTCTGGCAGGGACTCCTCTGGGGTGTGACACACGATGAGAGCGGCAAGGAAGAAGCGAAATCGCGATGAGAGAAAAAGTTGAATTTTATTAAATCATTAAATTTTATATAGAATTTATAATTTCTAATTAATTATTATATAAATTTAAAAATAATCAAATAAACTGTTAATTAATTAATATAATTATAATATATTATTTTATTATTTTTATTTAAAATATAAAAAATAAAGTAAAAAATAATATATAGCTATATAATTTAAAATAATTTTAAAATCAAATTTTAATTTTTTTTATAAATTAAAAATATATTAAAATTTTATAAAAATATTTAAAATAATTTTAAAGTTTTATAAATAATTTTTAAAAATTAAATTGTTAAAAAATTTAAAAATATATGATTATTTAAAATAAATTTGATTTTAGAATGCAATATATATATAGACACTATAATATTTAATATATTATTTAGAATATTTATAAACTATAATCATATAAATTAATAATTAAATTAATAAATAAATAATTTATATAATTGTTATATATAAATTAGGATTAATTTATATAATTATTATAGATAATAATTTTTTTTCTAAAAATTAATTTGATTTGAGATTTAGAACCATGAATATTAACATACCTAACTTTCTACTTTTAGATTCTTACTTTATAAGCATACGAAATACATATCCAAAATTGTATCATTCTGGTCTGAAACCGAAACCTCAGCACGGGTCGAGATTTTAAACTTTGGTCTTAACTCTTAATTTGATTCATGCACAATTATCTACTTCTAACTCTGTTTTGCAAGATTCTTATCATGTCTTTTGTACTAACTTTGTTTTGCAAAAAAAATAAATAAAGATTTTGGTTAACCGAAGGGTTCGGTTGACCGAACATGATGGTTTGGTTGACCAATATGAGCAGATAAGCATAGACCAAATCCATATTTGAGCAAAAAAGGAAACAAATGTTCAGTCGATGGGTCATAGGATGATCATACACATGGAAAAAGCAAATCAGATGTGATCGGATCAAACTAAATTCTAAGGTCCAGACTACAATACATGGGATTGATTTAATTGGATTGGAGCAAGCAAGGAAAGATCAGGAAGCTAGTATAGGATGATCAATCGACCGGATGTTCAATTAACCGAATGAAGGCTATAAAAGAAACCTCCGGATCTAGGCTCATAATCAATTCTCTCGAAGATCTCTCCTTCTCTGCTCCATTCATGCAAGTACTACTACGCCGAGAGGCTCTCCGATAACCTACGACAAATCTCTACATCCTATGTTGTCAGTATATTTAATGCTTGCATTTATTTAACGAGATAAACAAGTTAATCACCTCTTTTAGCTATCCCTAGTTTAAGCAGACAAGATGTCAAGTCTAGTTGAGTATCACAATCTTCAAATATAAATCTCAATGAACAATCACTCTAGTCTTCTTTCAACGATGATTCAACCAAACTTATATGTCACAAGAAATAAGCATAAATAAAGAAAAAATGTAAAATAACATGGACTTCAGAAATTGTTCTTATTTATAGCTTTAATTATCATTTTTTTATTGGGCGATGATACTAGTGAGACATTCAATTTGATTAAAAAAAAAATAGCACAAGGGCAGAGTTAGGGATACGTAAATGTTCCACCAAAGACAGGGCAATACTAGTGTTAGAGAGCTCAATATGGCCAATACAGATCTAGATGTAAACTACAGTTGATCTTGTTTGGATCATCACTCATGAAATAATATAATTTGAAATGATAATTGAAGAAGGCTCCTTGTTTTGTTTTTCCCCACCAAGATCATCCATTCTCACTTGTTTCCTCATGACATGCACATTATGTGAAAACTATATAACACAAATCCGATGAGTGCATAAGTGAGGAAGGAGGAGGAAGCATTTCTTCAAGGAGAAATCCTCCACTTAACCACTGATATTGTATGTTATAAATTTCAAAGTGGCGAGTAACAATTAGTTCCTTTAGAAAAGTTTTGGAATGTACCTCTGTTTCAAAGGCTGTAAGATGGCATTTAACATTTTCAACTGTCCCTTGTCCAAAATATTTGTCTGGAATAGAAAAGTTTCACCCAATATTACAACCCTATGCAAAGAATTGAAAAGGTTATCTAATATACTAAAAAGTCCCTAGCCAATTCATGAACTTATTTTTCTGCTAGGCTAAACAATTTTCCAAGAAGTTAAAAGTAAAATTAAAATAATAACAAGCATAAACTTGTAGCATATACTTCAACAAGTTTTATTTTAGTGAACTCCACATTTTTTCTATATTTCCTAGGTATGTTCTTCACGTTCTCTTGCATGAATGACCATACAAAAGAAATAAAATTAGCATACTCCACTTTCGTCCTCTTTTTTATATCCAAAATTTTCCCAAATTTTTTTATAACTTTCACAAATTTCTATTTTCACTTTCCACAACCAATTTATTCCCCAAACAAAAAATAGAAATTATGCTCTAAATTTCTAGTATTTAGCCAAAGAAGTTTCATAGAAAATTCCTGAAAGTAGATCTAGATGCCAATCATGGTAGAATCTAAGCTAGGATCATGCTCCTATCATCTGACCTATGAAACTTTGACCACCATTCCTACTTAAGATTCTCATTCTTAGAAGTAGAATGTGCCCACATTCAAATAGATATTTGAGGCTTCACATAAATTGAAAGCATACCATATGGAAAATATTTTTGTAAGAGAACTCTTTTTTATCTTCTAAATCAAACTTTTTCATTCGTGCCATTGTCATAAATTTTACAGGAACTATTACTTGATACATAAAAACACAACAATTTAACATTCGTATTCCATTGTGAATGACCACATGTATAATAGGAATAAATTACCTAGTATAATTCCCTACGTTTTAGATCAGTTAGTTGTTCTAGAGTCTATAAATACTTGGGTTGTATCCTATTTGATCAACATTAGTATATCTATGTTACGTTTTCACTTGGTATTAGAGCCAGCTATTTACCCAATGCACCTCCTCCCCTGTCCTTCCCCCAACGAGGTTGCTTCTTCTCCATGTTGCAAAGCGTGCCCATCTCTCCCCTATTCTTGACCACCATGTTCAACATTATGTTCTTGGCCTCCTAACACTTCCCACTTGCTTTGTAATTCCACCAAAAGCCCTCCAATGCATCTCATGTTGTACCGACGCCAACTACAAACCCTCCTCTCCCTCCTATTTTTGCCTAGACCAGAAGATCCAACCAACATAGTAATTAATTAGAAGCATCTTGGTGTTAGTCAACCATGATCCTCTCTCGCTCTATGTTCCTCCATGAGCCAGTGTAGTGCCAAAGTGTCTCGATGTCGATCGACAAGGAAACAGTAAACTTCACCCATGCCAACCAGCATGGCTTAGCACCTCAAACCATGGATCCAACTCCCTCTATTTCCTTTTCATTGCAGTGTCTAACTTTTTCCGTTTGTTTTTGACCCTTGATAGAAAACAAGTCCTTGGTCCCCCTTCCCTCTTGGAGGAAAACCACTTTGCCAAATTTTCACTACTACTTCAACAATTTTAATTATGCTTCATGATATAAAAATAATGCAAAATTCAAAATGTTCCCAATAATAATATATATTGATTATTAAGATATCTATTAAGCATAAATGGAAAATATTTTTTAAAAAAAAGTATTTTGTTAAATGGTAGGATCTTATAGCTATACTAAGATAGATGAGATATGCACCTCACAATACCTATTGTTTTGAACTCTTGATCCTTAAAACGTCTACATAATGACTCTCTTCTTTGACTCAAAAAAATCAAAAACTCAATTAAATACTAGACCAATTGACAAATACATGACATTAAAACCACTTTGGTTCCACAAAGAATCTAGATATTCACAATATTATCTTTCTACAATAGTAAATTTACCCATGAATCTTATCTTAACGTTGAAGGTATCTATCAACTAAATATGAGGTTGGCAAATAAACAAACAAGACTTCAATTGTCATACGTAGGTTCTTTGGTTTATACAGAGTTAACGTACTGCTAAGTATTCTCACTAGTTTAGACTCAAAAGAGGGTGGTCGGAATATTGAAAAAACAGTGTATTTAAGTTGATATTAAAAAGTAAAAAAAAATGCATATTGGTTTTGCTATTATATCAAGTTCTTCTTGCATCCACTACTGTGATGTAACTAAATCCTTAATCTGGTTCATTATTATATAGCATTCTATCATACAGCTGAAGATATATGCACAAGCCTAGCACACTAACTCTATATTCTAAAAATAACATCAAGGAAACAAAAACAGCAGCTATGACAGCTAGTGTTTCATAAAATATTCTGTATCCACGCACTATAAAGATATTGAATAGAGATTTAAATGATAGGCAAAACATTATGTTTTGAGCAGTTTGATGGCGACTGCTTGTAAGAAGCATTACATAGTGCTTCCCAAGGTATACATTTTATGATTGGGATAATGCTCAGTATAAATCATTGAGACTTATTTTTGTATACATTTTATATTTTATTGTCAGTAAGATACGGTAAAATATTCCATTGACAATATGCCAAAATTGGCAGCCATTGATGCAAGGGTGGAGTATGAATTGAGATTACCATTTCTTCCAAATAAATAAAGTTTACCTGCTCACCCCTTCTTATGCTTTATTAACTACATTGATATTATAAAAATAAAAATGAATCCATAAGATTGTAGAGGAAACAAATTACAAGATAATTAGTATGGAAGTTACTGATGAATTCTCTTGTTGGCTGAAAATCATAACAACAACCTTGCTCTTTCAGAGAACTGGTCTCAACGGATTTAGATACTAGGATTTACATAATATATCAACAACGGGATAGGATCTTAGGATAAATTGTGAAACAAGTACTGTACAAAATGTCTCTGATTCCAAGACCTAAACCATAGAGAAGACCAGACTTCAGGAGAATATGTGCACCAACTCCAAAACTTATTAACAGCTTTCTGCCCTTGATATAAATAATGCCAAATTGTCCAAAAACATGATAATCTAAAATGAGAAAGAAGGCAAAGTGCAAGTACAAATGTTTTTGGGAAATACTGAGCAGTAGCCTATGCTCCGATTGAAGTAGCTACATCAACAACAACATCCTATTATTGTTTTGAGCAGCATTCGCTTGTCTGTGGAGCCATGCCTTCAGTTCCGTCTAAATACACCAACTCATATTTACCACCAAGAACCAACTAACTTGTTTTCATATGTTAGACATCAATCTACAGCATACTTCGGAAATATATTACAATGTGCTCTCCTATTAGTAAATATTCCATTATCCATGCTCTTGGTGAAAAATTATCCTTCAACCGACTTAAACATAATCCAACTAAACCGCCAGAGAATGTGTATGTTATACTGACATAGATAGAAGGGGGGGAAAAATCGTAAGTTCAATTATACGACAAAAGCATTCCACAATGTAATCATATAGAAGAAACAAATAAAGTATGCAGACAAGAATGTCACTTGAAAAGGAAACCATGCGAGAAGCAAACCCGAATGCATTCTCTGCGATCTGGCAGCGGGGTTCTGCACAACGACATGGGGAGGCTGCTCCTTGGCGTTAAACTCCTCCTCGAAGAATCCATCCCTAGGCTCCTCAAGAGAATTCGCGAGGTTAAGAGCTTCAGCGAGCTTGGATTTGAGGAGGGAATCGGGGCGGAGGCGGGGCTGGACCACGAACAGCCTCGGCGGTCGCGTGGGGTCACGACCGAAGATAGAGACGCTGCCTGCTGGAATCTCATTTTGATCGGTCTCCTCTCTACTCCGGCGGGTGGAGGAGAAGGAGGCGGCGGGGAGTGGAGCGGAGGAGGAAGGCGTCGAGGGGAGGGCCGGTGAGAAGCGAGGCAAAGGAGGAGAAAAAGGAAAGAGGGGAGTGGGTTTGGGCAGCGACCGGAGTGGGCTTCGGAGGCGAGCGATGGCTCTCAGCATGATAGAGGGTTGTTCGGCGGAGGGAGGGGCAGACAAGGGCGGCGGGGCGAGACGGCGAGGGTGGGACTTAAATTTAGACCAGCGAAATATCGTAGTCCCCCCTGCCTGAAAAGAAAATTTTATTTTGCTCCCTAGTTTACGTACTTTGTAAAAATGCACTCACACTTTTAATCTATCTCTTCGCTCATCCTGTTCCTGTCTTTCACTCGGCACCCACAATCGCTCCCTCGCGCCTCTCCGCCTCTTCCTTCTCTCGTCTCTTCCTTCGCGCCAGATTCCGATTTTTCGCTCAACCCTAAAGCCTACGCCGCCCACAGTCGCTCCCTCGCGCGACTCCGCCTCTCTTCCCTCTCCGGCGCTCCCTCGCTGCTGCCGCCCGTTCCCTCCCTGCCGCCGCTGACTCGCTGCTTCCTCCGTCGCCCGTTCCCTCCCTGCCGCTGCTTCCTCGCCGTCGCCGCCGCCGCTCCTTTCCTTCCTCGCCGTCGCCGCCCGTTGCTTCGCTGCTGCCGCTCCCTTAAGCATCTGTAGCTGACTGGTTTGAAGTATATATTTTTTGGGTCAGTTCTTTCTTCCTAAAAGTATTAAATGGTTTGCACATGAAAAATAGAGGATCACGTGTTGATTTGTGGAATTCTTTTAACTTCTGGAGTTTTTACTGTGATTAGGTATCTGTTATCATGTCCTAGAACCAATGTATAAATTACTTAATAAAACCAACTAATGTTTTTTTTCAGGATTTTGTAGATATGTGCCAATTTATGTATTTATTTTCACACATTAGGATTGTTGAGGCTATCCGGGAGCTTAGCAGCCTTATTCTTACACAAGGACTAAACTTTGGTTGCAGGCTTTATCGAGTGGAAGGGATACAAAGCTGTGTATCGAAGGTATGCTAACTTTGTTGTCACTGTGGTGATTTCCTTACTAATTTCTTTCTGAGTTTAGTAATCAAGGTAGCAATCTTGTTAATCGATCATTGAACTGGTATGCTAGCCTTTCTTAATGTTCTGCTCTCATTTAGCTTACACTACTTTTGCCTCTTAATCGTCAGCAAGTCCCACTGCTCCCAATCTCTCACTACCTTCTTCAAAACTTTATTGATCATATTTTTTTAATCAGAAAACAAATATTTATCACCAACTTTATACACGTAGTAACCTTATCACCAAAAGCATAAAGAGTAGATTGTTTGTTGCATGTAAGAATTTAGGTATAATTATGATGTTATTTCGAGTCAACCAGTTCAACCAATCCTATCAATAGTCCAATTTTCAAACATTGCCTATATATTTTGTTGATGTAGTCAGTGCCACAGTTCAAGGAATGTGAAACGTGAACAAATAAACTTGGACAATTAATCTTTTTTATCTTGTATATTACTATAAGAATTATGTTGAACCAATAAAGTGGCATGATTTAGATGTGTCATTTGTATAGATAAGGTAACAAAAAAGGCTGATAAAATATTTTAGAAAGGTGAGCAAACATGAAGCATTCATAGAAAAAATGCCCAAAAATCACCTGATTTAACTAGAACTGAAAATCGAGGTTTTAAGTGAGAAACAGACTAATGAACTGGTTGTTCCTTAATTCAAATGATGTCCAATCTGATTCTAAAAAAAATGCCAAGCAGATTGATTTGTTTAGAGTTTCTGTTTCATATGCCTCAAATTGTGGCATCCATCATACAAACTAAATGTATTGGTGTAAAAAGTACTGACGCTCCTAATTTATGTGTACCAAATTAATTGCAAAATCACTAATAGGTTTGCCCTAGTAGTAAGCGAGTTAGATTCAAAGGGCTTCTCTCCAAAGATCAAGGGATTCAAATCTCATATAATGGCAGTATTAGGAGAGCTTAATCTTGTTCTTGTTGCAACGGAGATTGTTTTACATTCAAGTGATATGAAGAAGTCAAAAATAAAAAATATATATAATCGCATAATTAAGGATTTTATGATCATGTAATTCCCAAAATCGTGCATTGATCATAAATTCATGAACATGAAAAAGGATAGCACTGCAGCTCACAGGTAATGTAGAATCAACACAAGTAGAAGAATATAAACGGAAAAAAAAAAAGGAAGAAGAAATGGGCTTCTCATCCACCATGCCTGCACCTGATTAAACCTTGACCTATGCCTCTATAACTGGGCATCGACCAGACTTGATCATTAACAGGTTACTGACCATAGATCATCTATGCTTCATCCATAAGCTACAACCTTATAAGGCTTCACCCTAAATCTCACTAAACCTTTTTGGCCCTCTAACCTACAAGGGTATAGACAATATGCATATAATATCCACTTCTCAATCACAATATAATAAACTTGTTTATCATGCCACTTAAATAAATCCAACACCCACAACGTGCCCTGTTTAATGCAAACTTCTATCAAACATTGAAAATAAACAGACATCATGCATTGCACCAAGAAACACCAACATTCACCAAGGCAAAAAAAAAACTAAAAAAGCCATGTTCAATCCTACAAAACCAAGAATCCACGCACAAAAAAGTACCCACAGAATGAAAGATAGCTCATTCAGTTAATGAAATGAATTATTCTAGAAGAAAACACCTTAACATCACAAAGGAAACGTATCTGCGAGTAGGAAGTAAGATCTGAGTTAGGTAATGTTCTATACGTACATGTGAGGTTCAAGGATTGCAGAAAATGATGGTACAAGAAGTGAGCGTGTAAGAGAGAGCATGTCACAGCAGGAGAGGCTGAGGTTGTTTATGCTCCTTCGAATTCTCATGGTCGTAAATCTCATTCTGGTTCAATTGCTAGTGAAAAATGGAATTTCCTGGTATGATATGATTCTATCTTCATAATTCTGGAAGGACGTGGATTCTATTTTTGTGAGTCTTTCTATATGGTCACATGAATTGTGTTCTCTGATATTTTTATTAATTAATCCAAATATGATCAGTTGATTACTTCTATAAA
>JBBMJZ010028877.1:0-10280 GCA_037833815.1 Zingiber zerumbet
GCAACTCAAGTCACGTCTAGGGCTGGAAAAAAATATTGAAATATCAAAATACTAAAAATCGTAACGAAAAAATACCGTATATATCAAAATTTTTGGTATACCAAAAAATTTGGTACGGTATCATACCGTACCGAAATTTTCGGTAACGATAACGGTAACGATTTAAAATATTTCGGTATACCGAAATACCGATTAACTATAGATTAAATGATTAATTTAGATTCCTCTAAAGCCTAAGTACCTAAACCAAACCCTAAACGGCTAAATTTTTCTCCAAATCACGTTCTCTCCTTATGCAGCCAACGCACACATTGCGACTCACGATTCTCTCCTTGCGCACCCGATGCACACGTCTCGACTCGAATACTTGAGTTTTCATATTTTTTTATTTCTATTCACAGTTGGTGACTTGGTGTTTATTGCTTTGAGGAATTTGTTTTGTTGTATCTATCTTTCTTGGTCTCTTTGAGTTTCTCGAAAGATTTATTTTATATTGGTGAATAGTAATCACTGCTCTTTATTACAAGAGAATGATTTTTTATATATTATATGTAATATATATAACTTCGACATGACGGTATTTTACCGAGACCGTACCGACATTTCGGTATACCGAAATTTCGGTACGATATCGGTATCATTTCTTAGAATACCAATTTTTTCAGTACAGTATACGGTATTCAATTTTAGATACGGTATACCGTACCAACCCAAACCTAGTCACGTCATCTATTTCTCCATCATCCAATACTCCAACCACATGAGAGATTAAAAGAAATTTGTTTGAATAGTCGATTATATACTGATTATATAATTTAGTTTCCTTCACGTGATCTAAAAACGACATCTGTGAAAATTTATTTCCCCCGGCCTCCTTCACAAATAATTCTATAACGACGCTGTGTATTTTAGGTGAAAGAGGATAATTCTATAATGATACTGTGTATTTTAGGTGAAAGTGGATGTGTAAACTATAAATTTCCTATAATTTTGGAAGTCCAGCTAATTTAATACTGCTAATTACTGCTTACTAATTATTTGTTGACTCTGACAGCATAGCTATTCAAGTCCTTTAATTTTTTTTATAATTTTTAATTGTTACTTTCTCACGGAGAAGGCTAATCTTATCTTCTTTAAACAGTCCGTTGACGTACTGAAATTGGATTCCCGAATACGTACCGAGTTACGTGGCGTTTAGTGGCATGCCGAAGCGATTGGGTCTGTCGAGGGGTGGGAATTCGAGGAGCTTGAAGTTTATTGTTCCGATGATGTTGGATTACGACCTTACCCCTCCCCTACCTCGTTGGTGTTTACATAACTGTGAGTTGAATCCCAAAATCTGACAAGAGGGTTGCGGGGGAGAGAGAGAGAGGCAGCGGGGTTCATTTACTCATCGATCTCGGCAGTTAAGGCTATGGCGGCTCGGTGGATTGCGTCCTCTCTGCTATCGCGCTCTCGCTCGCGTTTTTCCCCTCGTTCTCCTGCCTACTTTGTGGGATTAAAAGGTGATTTTTTTTATGTGTGTGTCGGTGGATACCGGATTGATTGAATTCGACTGTGTCTGCTTTTTGATGATCGGATGATTTCGTTGAGGAATTATCCGGAAAAAAAATGATCTTGGAATTCGAATTTTTGACTCTGGAATACTCCTTTTCTTCGGATGTAGCATCGATGAATCTCGTTTGACCCTTTGATCTGGTAGCTTTATCAATTCCTTCTTGGTGGTGCAGGAACTGAGCCTTTTGTTTTGACGTACTGTGGACAGAGGGTAAAGGATAGGCTTGCCTTTTTTGTTAAGTCTCCAAAACCCTGGAACTTGGATCGTTATCCTTTGATTCATGACGTAGATAATGTTTCGAAGCTATCTTCAAGGATGAGTGCGAAGGACCTAGGGATCTTAGGTTGCGTGTTGTTTTGAGAGACTTAATTTTGTTTATTTTGTACGAAGGTGATTACAATGTCAGATGTTATTTGCGCAGACGACAAAAAATTATGAACACTTACGATCCAAATGAGCATTCATAAAAACAGAGTGGATCAACGAGCTCTATGGAGCTTTTTGTCTGATCCTGATCTCTACTTAAATTGAGATTTAACGTGGGTTTTCAAATTTATTGTTTGACAATATTCCCTGTTGATATGATATGATATGATATGAACTGTAGTCCACGCCCAATGCTGACTCGTCGCTTAAAATACATTTTCCAGATAGATTTGATGGTTCTGCGTCTGGAATTCTTCCAAGATTCAGCACGGCTGCCGCAGTTGAAGAACCGATTGCACCGCCAGTTCAAGTAACCTACAACCAGCTTCTAATTGATGGAAAGTTTGTGGACTCCGCTTCAGGTTCATTTTCCACCTGTCTCTGCATTGAGAACAGATGTTGAAGTCTATTGTATCAGATGTTCTTAATTCATCATTTCTTTTGCTCGTCCATATTGCATAAAATTAAGCTTTTGGAAGTTCTTTGCTCACAGGAAAGACATTCCCGACCTTGGATCCTAGGACTGGGGAAGTAATTGCTCATGTTGCTGAAGGCGGCACTGAAGATATCAACAGAGCAGTTACTGCTGCTCGCAATGCTTTTGATGAAGGACCTTGGCCCAAGTTGACAGCTTATGTAGTTCTCTTAGCTTTTCTTATTCTTGTTGGATTGAGATGTTTTCCATCCTTTCATTGCTAGTATACTTTTCTTATTCTTTACATATTTGTGTTGGTTTTCTCATTCTCTCCTAATATCAATATTGCAGGAAAGATCCCGCATAATGTACCGTTTCGCAGATCTGATTGAGAAACACAATGATGAGATTGCTGCACTTGAGACTTGGGACAACGGGAAGCCTTTTGAGCAGGCTGCCCAAATTGAAATTCCAATGCTTGCACGTTTGATGAGATATTATGCTGGTAAGGACATTTCGTTGATACAATGGAGTAATGGATTCATTTTAATGTTTTTCTCATCATATACTCTTCTCTTGCTATTTAACCTTTCAGGGTGGGCAGACAAGATTCACGGGCTCATTGTGCCAGCTGATGGCCCACATCATGTGCAGGTTCTCTATGAACCAATTGGTGTTTGCGGACAGATTATTCCCTGGAATTTTCCACTTCTTATGTATGCTTGGAAGGTGGGACCTGCTTTAGCTTGTGGAAATACTGTTGTATTGAAGACTGCAGAGCAAACTCCTTTATCCGCGCTCTTTGTGTCAAAACTATTGCATGAGGTAGGTCAGGCAATTGGTTTGTGTTTTTTGTTTTTCAGTTGAGATTCTCCTTTTTGTATCCTGATGATTTTCTTTCCTATAGGTAACCTAGTTTAGTAATACATCTCTACTCAGTATATGATTTTTCGTAAAGGAGGAAATGAAGGATTAATGTATATCTAATTTTATCAAATGCCATTATAGCCATGGGGTGAATAACATGCAATGATTAGTAAACTCAACAAGTTTTGAAAAAAGCAAAAGATTTCACTTTTGATTTCAGTAATGATGCTTCTGGATTGTTTTTTTTAACATTAATTGTTCTAAAACTTCTTTAATCTCTTCATCTATGATTATTGTCCATGAAACTTTAGGGACCTGTTTAGACTCATCAGTGAAAAGTAATTCTGAATTGGTTAAATGATATTGGATATTCTTTTGAGATTGAACCTTGATTACATATCTGATGACCTTATATATATATATATATATTCTCATATTATATCATTCTTTTTGGGGCCTGTAAGTTGGTAAATCTACCAACCCGTGTAATCTCTGCTCTGCCTTCAAATAATTATGTGTTGCTTTCTGTTCTTTGAAATAAAAGTTCAGTGTGATGACCAACCTTGGTCCTTAGATGACAAAAATAATGATCTGGTATCTATTTTCTATGAATCAGGCTGGTCTTCCTGATGGTGTTCTCAATGTGGTTTCTGGATTTGGTCCAATTGCCGGTGCAGCTCTTGCGAGTCACATGGATGTTGACAAGGTGGCAAAATTCTATTTCTTATTTTATGAATTTGAACGTATTGGTATATGGAATTTGATAAAATTATCTAGTATTCGAATTTGTATAATATCCTGGATGACACTTGCTGCAAATTTTTTTCTTGATGAAAGATTGGCATGAGATTAACATATCCAATTCTGCAGTTTGTTTGTTCATTTTTTTAATAGAAATCGTCTTTATTCACCATGGATCATATCCTGCATTTCTGCTAGTCATTTCTTTATCATCTATTTGAAGAATTGACAATAGATATTGTTACAAAATTCAGACTGTCTTCTTTTGAGGAGACTTAGCCATTCCACTTGGTGATACATTATACTTATGTGGAGACTAAGTAGTTGTCGTGTTGGATACACGACAGCTACCTAGGAGGATACAGAAGTGGCCACAACCTATATATGATTCTGCACGTGCTTTGGCAACTGATTATGTGAATCATAAGAAGTTCCACCGATATGCATATCCTAGACTCGATGCACTATGATGAGGGGATAAAGGCTTTGTGTTTTTGTTTTTCTTCGTCTTTGTTTTGTCATGTTTCTTGCCTCTTACAACTCGATGGAGCTTATCCAACCCCTGATCCAGAGACCCTTGTGATTAAATCCTCCTGAAAATGATGTCGTCGACTGCATTTCTGATCCTCAAGTCCACAATATAAGAAAAGATTTTACCATGTTGGTTTAAGGAGTAATTGCTAAGTGACAAAAAAAAAAGTGTGGATTATTCAGAACTCGATTCAAGGAGACCACTCAATTGAAAACTAGTTAATTACCTAGGGATGACTTTTCATGTGCAGGGTGTATTTCTCTTAATGGGTCTCTTTAGGTTGAACCTCTATCTTGTCTCCAAGGATTAAGAGTTACAATTGGTAGCATTTGAAGCTGAAGGTGGTGAAGATTCTCACATATTTGAGATAATCGATTAAAGTTCCATAAAAGAGCAGAATATTATATTTTAATAGTTGCATCACAAACAAAATTGTCTGAAGGTTTCTGGAATTGACTGTGAAATAAGATTCTTTTATAATCTGACCTTTGCCTTTAATATTTGATCAGCTTGCTTTTACTGGATCTACCAATACCGGCAAAGTTGTACTCGAACTGGCTGCGAGGAGCAATCTTAAGCCTGTGACTCTTGAGCTCGGGGGAAAGTCTCCTATGATCATAATGGATGATGCCGATGTTGACAAGGCTGCAGAGCTTGCACACTTTGCTTTATTCTTTAACCAGGTTCTTCATATCAACTGAATGTAGCAACACATCGTACCTGTTTGGAGACATTTTCTGTTAACGTTGATTGTCTTCGACAGGGACAATGCTGCTGTGCTGGGTCTCGTACATTTGTGCACGAGCGTGTATACGATGAGTTTGTAGCAAAAGCTAAAGCTCGTGCTCTAAAGCGTGTTGTTGGTGACCCCTTCAGAAACGGTGTCGAGCAAGGGCCTCAGGTAGATTATGATTTTTTTTTTTCCTTTTGCTGTCTACTAATATTTCTATTCCTTTTTTATGGTTATCATTATCGTTCGCAAAAGAATCTGCCTTTTACTTAATCCATTTTCTTCACAAATCTACCGAACAGCTAGTCATTATTTACTTATTTTTACTCAGATTGATGAAGGTCAATTCAACAAGATCTTACACTACATAAAATGTGGAGTTGAGGATGGCGCCACCCTCGAGGCAGGAGGCGACCGTCTAGGTACCAAAGGCTATTACATTCGGCCTACTGTCTTCAGCAATGTAGAGGTATCGTTTACTATCTAGCAGTACATAATTCCATAAAGGTACATATGCATGAATCTCAAATTGCATTGCAATATTTGACTCTTCTAGGACGGGATGAGGATAGCGAGCGAAGAGATCTTTGGCCCAGTCCAGTCGATCCTTAAGTTCAAGTAAGTACACTATCGCAAAAGATGTGTTTCTCATACAAACACCTGCAGATTCTCTAGCCAAGAATTTGTTTACAGCATGCTCACGCCTGTTTTGTTCATAACAGGGATCTTGATGAGGTCATTCGAAGGGCGAATAATAGTTGCTATGGCCTTGCTGCCGGAGTGTTTACTAACAATCTCGATACCGCAAACACCTTGACGCGCGCCTTGAAAGCTGGATCTATTTGGATCAACTGCTTCGATGTCTTTGACGCCGCAATTCCCTTCGGTGGCTACAAGATGAGCGGCCATGGACGGGAGAAGGGACTGGAAAGTCTCAAGAGCTACTTGCAGGTCAAGTCAGTTGTCACTCCCTTAAAGAACCCTGCGTGGTTGTGAGCATCAATCTAGTTAAGCAGATCTTGTTGCTGGTGCTTACTTTGAAGGAAGACATATTTCTGTAGCTCGGATGAGTCTAATTGACAACTTTGATAATAAATTCGAGCTGTTTAGTAGCAATTGTCTTGCAGTTTCGAAAGGCATTAAGATTAATAAATAAAATTATTATTAGTTTTAATGAAATTAAAATGAATTATTACACAATTCCAATAATTACAGCATGTGAAAATTACAATTAGCTAATCTTACCTTAAAAACTTTTTCTGTAATGGGTATCTAGTTGATCTCAGCCTATTACAACTTATGTATCAAGAGACTTCGCTTTCAAATCTTCTCTTCTGTCACACCTGTTGAATTTCTTTGTCTGCTAGCACCTTCTAAGTTCCTTCTTGGCCAAATATTTGATCTTCAACTTGAACTCACTTCATCTACTGCCGACACAAGTTGAACTTTCCTTTTTTATAAACCCTGGCTAGACTTCTCATTTATTAATATCTGGTGGACTTCGATCCACTTGAACTTTATCAATTACAATTGCAATTTCAATGTCAAGTAACTACACCCACACTTCTTGACACAACATTAGCAACAACAATGTGAGCTAATCTTAAACCTTGTGCCATAAACACTAAAACCATATGGTTGAATTCAACTACATGGGGTATGCTTGTACTAATAATTTCTTGGTCAAGTACATGTATAAGGAAAAGTCTAAACCAAAATGTAAGACTACAAGTCTATTGTAATCTTTCACATCTCACATGCCAAAAGGCCTTATTTGCAACCTACTTCTGTTTGTTAGGAGTATGAACTTTTTTCTGTTATTTAGAGGCTTTGCTTCTTTGTCTCCCATTGTTTGTTAAGAGTCTCACCTTTAACCTTTAAGACTTCTTTTGTTTGCCAAGAGGCTTCACCTCTAAGTTTTCTTCTATTTACTAAATATTCAGTTAATTTTAATCTATCTAAACTTTTCATTTATCCATTATTATTGAATTTCCTTATCTACTAAGCATTTGATCAACTTTGACCTATATAAAATTTTTTATTTATATTTTTTTTACTCAATTAAACATTCTTCCTCCACCTTACTCCCTATAAAATATTGTTCCCCTTGGTCCATGGGGCATCCCTAATAATTGAATCACACTACCTTACTGTGCACATGGCTACCCTACAAGAATAACTAAGCATGGGTTCATA
This sequence comes from Zingiber zerumbet, assembly GCA_037833815.1. NCBI lineage: Eukaryota > Viridiplantae > Streptophyta > Magnoliopsida > Zingiberales > Zingiberaceae > Zingiber > Zingiber zerumbet. The sequence goes on from JBBMJZ010028877.1 coordinate 7,466, forward strand.
TCTTCAACATTCTTCTTCCATCAACAATCATCATTCAGAAGGGGAAAAGAAACATTTTATTTCAAGAAAATATGTCATAAAAATACAAATTAGATAAGGGAAAAAAAATTTCCGTCAAGACAAGGCTTTCTTTTGAATCTTATTATTGATGGTTTTGGAATATTCCATGTTGCTTATTACACTTGTGTGGATATGATCCATCTATTCAACCATAATTTACATCTATCCACAAATTCTCACTCCAGTCCCTTTCACTGAAATCTAATCCACAACCACCAAAGCTCTGAGAAGTAGATTTTACAAAACTATAATTACTTTGATTTCCAACATAAAAAAGGGACCAAATGATAGCATTGTCAAACTCGAGTACAAGTTAAACAGTCAAACAAGTCAAGTTGATTGAGATGTTTTGCTACTATCTTAATTGTTCAGATTAGTTCATACACAAAAGGAGAAAAATCATTTAGATTTGTTAGATTAACAGCCTAAATTACTATCTCTAACAAATCTATCTGAACAAATCTCTCCTTTACTTGTAGTTTGATACCAAGTAGAAAACAGGCAACAATGGTCTTTCATCTTTGCAGCATTAAAGGAGAGATTTTTGATAATCTAATGGTCCATTTCCCGCATTAAAGGAACACCAACGTATCCAAGTTGACTGATTCTCCATTTTCTTTCTTCCTACTGCTAGAAGTATACAAAGGAAGTTGCATGGTTTTTTCGTTTCCTCCATTGTAATTTTTCTTCTTTTCTTACGTCCTGTCAATGTTAGGTCATCAGCGGAGAAGCCGTCTCTTTCTCTGTTCCTTGAGTCCAGAGGCTACCAGAAGCCATTTTTGTTATGGCACAGCTTAAAAGTTCGATTCTTTGCGTCTGGAAGAGGATCGGCTAGTGGTGGAACACAAGAGGAACAGAATGCAGCAACCTCAAGGCAATAATTGCTATGATTCTTCTTTTGGTGTCGTAAATATTTTGGGCATCGCTTATGCTTGATTCCTAGTTTCCTACTCTGTCACTTGCTGCTGTGGCTGAACCTTCTTCCGCTTCCAAGAATCTTGGTTAACGGCTTCTCCTTTGTCTCTGTGCGGCACACTAACTCTGCTTCGAGAAGGAGTATGTGATTCTGAGTCCGACGGGGCGCGCTATGGATCTCGAGGCCGGTTCCTACATCAACCCTGCCAAGGTGAGTGGTGGCGGTTAGCTTCTCGGTGGTCAAGTTTGGACCTTGAATCGCCTTCGTGGAGTTTTGGCTTTGTCGAGTTCGGATTTCGAGGTTGATTGAGCATGGATTGTTTGGAGTTTAAGCTACATGCCCATGGTTCTTCAGTAGCTTCTTGGGCGTTTCTTTTTTCCTCCTCCTCCTCCTCCTTCTCTAGTCTGGAAGTTAAATCTTTTGATTTCCCTCCCTTGGGCTAAAATTTGAGTTTGTTCGTTTGGTTTTCTGCTTGCAACTTGCTCATTTCGTCTCCAAGCTAAGATCTTGTAAAATTTTCATCCTTGTTGTTGCTTAAAGAGGGAACTGTACTTGCTACTTGAACAGCAGAGACAAACTTGGAGTTCAGTGCTTATGCTTGCTTACCAGAGCCTTGGTGTGGTCTATGGCGATCTTAGCACTTCGCCTCTCTATGTGTATAAGAGCACCTTTGCTGATGATATCAAGCACTCCGAGAGCAATGACGAAATTTATGGCGTGCTATCCTGTGTTTTTTGGACCCTCACCATTATCCCCCTTCTCAAGTATGTCCTCATCGTCCTCCAAGCTGATGACAATGGTGAGGGTGGCACGTTCGCCCTCTACTCGCTCCTCGTCCGCCATGCTCGCGTTGGATTCATACCGAACGGGCAGGTTGCTGATGAGGAGCTAATGGCCTACAAAAAGAAGGATGATCACTTCCACCTACTTAATCTTTCTGCCTCATCTTATGGCGACGATACGTATACTGCATCATGGATGAGGAGGTTGCTGGAGAAGCACAAGAACTCACAGCGCGTTTTACTTTTTCTTGCTTTGCTTGGGACATGCATGGTCATTGGTGATGGTGTCCTCACCCCAGCAATCTCTGGTATTGCCGTGTTTATATGATCTATCGTTGAGTCTTTTGGTACTTAATTGATTTGTTATGTTCTGAATTCAATATTTGGTGTAGTCTTCTCTGCGATCTCAGGGCTTGAGCTTTCAATGTCAAAGGAGCATCACAAATGTAAGGAACTTCTCTAAACCAAGAACTTTTGTTTAGAATTGTCGGTAACACAATGATTGTTATAAAGATTTTGTGACATTACATTTGACACGATACCGAGTTTTGTAAGCCGGATATTAGGTTTCTTAGCTTGAATTACTCTGTTTGATTTACGATAAAATTATCTTAACTTGCTTTTGTTATATTTAGTGCTTTTTTGGTATGTGTCTTTGTTCCCATTATATTGAGTATCGCTGCATATAAGAAGAGAAAAGTTGGCTTGTCCTCTCATACAAAGCTCGACATGATGGTAAGAAAGCGGTCAAGGTTGTATTAAAAGCTACATCCTATTTAACCCTCCAATTTCCTTGACTTGTAGACAAACATACATTTGTCTATTCTAATTCTATTTATTTATTTTTGGTTTTGATTTGCATTTGCAATTTTTGTTCCTCATGAATTTGAATTTGATGCGTAAATATGAATTGGTTTTCTAGGATCCTAGTAAGCAAGGATTTGTAAAACAAGTTTCATTACATGGTTGGTACATGTACTCAGGGGCGTAGCCACCTTAAGGAGAGGGGGTGCGACCGCCCCCTCTCACATTTTATTAAAAAATAATATATATTTGA
>JBBMJZ010028885.1:0-10280 GCA_037833815.1 Zingiber zerumbet
GCAGCTTCTAAACCTATGTTTCTTATTATTTGGTTCTCTACCAAGAATTTTGTTCTGACATCCAAATAATGCCTTCTTTGGTGATTCCATTTTTGAGTGTTCCCTGAGATGAATTTTGGCTTGTTTAGCAATGAAATGTCAACATTGGCATAAATTTTGTAAACAATTCTTTTACAACATGATTTTACTAAATAAGTAATTATGACTTTTCTTTTTGAAACTAGACACCAAAAGCTATCAACCACTCAATATGAAAAAGAGGAATATAATACATATATATATATATATAATTTGATGAGCATGAGGGTGAGAAAATGATGACTATGGAACAATTGTTAATGTAATATCTTTCTTTTAGTGTTTTATATTGAAATTAGATTACTTTTATTTTGGTTTGAGTAAGATAAGGAATAAAACACTACCAAGTGCCTTTTACTTGTTTCAAAGATTACCATAAATGTGGATTTAATATTACGTGTTCCAATATTGTCCATCTTAATTCTACTCATGGTTTAAAATATGTCATGCTAGTCAGCATGATTGAAACATCTTGTTCCATTGGTGTAAAACAGATCTGAATACAAACCTTTGACTTCTCTACACAAATGTTTGACTTAGCCACAAGCTTTCTCCCGCTTAGGTTAGCAACAGTGAGCCGCTCAGTTTTAGAGGGTGCCAGTGTGCAGTTGTGCCGTAATGATAACTCCTGCATCTCCTAGAATGGTGAGATATTTGGTTTTGGAGTCAAGTTGCAGGTGGTTTAGGTGGTGACACATTCAATCATGAGGAGCCATATCGGATTTTAAGGCATGCTCCATTTAGGGTTTTGACTAGTTCCTCTTCAAGCTTTTTCTTCCTTTGGCTTCATCGAGCAGGTCCCATCTCTTGGCATGGTGAGACATGAGGATGCAGAATCTATATTACAAATGGCTGCAGATGGTGAGACCTGCTCAACAAGAAGATGTCCATGTCAGATTGCAAATGCCCTCCCCAATCATCTAGACACATTTCATCTAGAGTTTTAACTAGCTCCTCAAGTTTCTGCCTTCAATTTCGTTGAAACACCTATCACGATCTTAACTCCTCCAGGTGAACAACAACAACTATTTCTTGGTCTATCCCTTCTCTTGGTGCTGTCTGTACTGTGGTTTGCATGCTGGCATGACACCAACACTGTCTCATTCTAGTCAGTGGCCAATAACTCAGTTCAGAATTATATTTTAAACCTTGATGCTATTAATCATGGTTTTGTTAATGGTAAATACAACTGTTTCATGCAAGATCTTGATTGAGCTTACACCTCATCTCAATTACGTAAGTTATATTTTTATGCCTTCTGCACATGTACCAGACATCTTCATATGAAAATTTAGAGCTAAAGTTACTTTTGAGCTTTGTAATAAAGAAACTAAATTCGGAGCTTTGTAATAAATGAACAAAATCAATCCATTCATAATTAAATATGAGATAAGCTCTTTTGAGATCTTAAATTTTATTCACTGTTGGAGAAAAGTTAAGATTTTCATTAATTGCTCATGACCTTTTAAGCCATGTGTTAGATAAGTGATGTTTCCCATCACCAATTACAGGCTACCACTCCAGAGTTCAGAGCTTATCAAGAGCAAGTATTGAAGAACTGTGCTAGATTTGCCGAGGTATCATAATTTCTTGATTGGTGCTCTTTGAAGTAACTTCTCTAAGTTAACATTTATCCTTGCTACATTTCATTTGAACTCTTGCTTTCCCTGAAGACCATATAAATGTTTCAGCCTTTAATCCATTGTGACTCTACTTTTTAATTATGCCATTGCAGTGTTTGGTCAAAAAGGGATACGATCTTGTGTCTGGAGGAACAGATAACCATTTAGTACTGGTGAACCTTAAGAACAAGGTAAGAGAGGTTTGCTTCTCATATTAGTTGCTCGAGTGAATTTTTTAATAGCTGTCCTGAATCAAAATATGTTGTACATCATGATTTTTTCATTGTCTTTGGATATTGAAGAATACCTGGCATCCTATTCACAACTGAGGCACAGTAGATTTTTTATCCATTATTCCAATGTTTTTCATATCAATTAAGTAGCCATGATTTGTTTTATTTTAGAGAAGAATTTGATCATCAATCAAATCATCTTGTAGGGAATTGATGGATCCAGAGTTGAGAAGGTGCTGGAGTTAGTACATATTGCGGCTAACAAAAATACAGTACCTGGTGATGTGTCTGCCATGGTTCCTGGAGGCATCAGAATGGGTATTGGCTTTGGTTTGTATTTTCTCACCGTATGTTAAGTAGATCGACTTAAATAATTTTCTCTTCAATTCAGGGACCCCAGCACTCACATCAAGAGGATTTGTGGAAGAGGATTTTGCTAAAGTTGCTGATTTCTTCGATGACGCTGTTAAATTAGCATTGAAAATCAAAGCTGAAACAAAAGGTACATATTCTTCTATCCATATTATGATTTTAATTCACAATTGAATATCTAAAACATTGCTCATATGACTTGGTGAGTCTCAATGTATTAGTTTATTGTCTTGGTGAGTCTCAATGTATTAGCTGAACCTGAAGATTAGTTAGCCAAGCTAGATCATAAACACAACCAGAGTTGACATCTAATTCCAAGTCATTGCCTCAACCAAGATTTGACACAAATTTATTAACTGATTTTTCTTAATATGTTCATTGCTTATTTCATTTATGAATATTGCTGAATTGTTCTTCCTTTCTAAAAAGTGTTTGATGCTCAACTTAGCATGAGATTAATGTTTAAAAGTGAAAAATAAGAGTAATTGCATTAAAAAATGAAAATCAATGATGATCATGAATAATTTATTACCCTTCACTGCATCTTAATTTCTACGAGGCTACGACAGTAATTCCCGAAGGGGAAGGTATTATAATAATTGATAAGAAAAGACCTATCCTGAGCCCCCAAAATGAAAAGACATTATGAAAAGCTTACATCTTGCTTGGTTTGGTTGCAGAACTTGGACATTTACATCTTTGCATTCTTAATGTAAAACAGGTGGATCAAAGCTGAAGGATTTCGTAGCTACATTGCAAACAGATGCTAACATCCAATCAAACATTGCCAAAATCCGCAACGAAGTGGAGGAGTATGCAAAGCAGTTTCCAACAATTGGATTCGAGAAGGAGACGATGAAGTACAAGGACTGATTCCAGACATCATATTACTATGGTAAAAATTTACACATCCACACTATTGAAGTAAATTTTTGTTTGAACAATTTCGCCATCTTCAGGAGTCATGATTTACTCAAAGGTCGACAATTCGTTGTTAAAGTTTCATAGGGCATTTGCAGATCTTGAAACCTGCATCTGTGCTGAAGCCTATAGTTGCTGCTATTATCTATGTGATGATCTGATTTTGAAATAAAAGGATGTTGGAACATGGTGCAAAGGCTGCTAAAGCAGACATTTCATTAGGCTTTACGAGTGAGCTCCTTTTGTTTTGACTTGCCATGTTGACTGGCATGATCTGTAATAAGATCCTTTTTTTCCTTTAAAACTCAATATTCAAAATGGTTTTGCAAGATCTAAATTGAAAAGAACTTGTTTTTCCTCTAATAATGTTTTTTCCTTTTCTTCTTTTCTTTCAAGAGTAGAAACTATTTATATTAATTTTGGGTTACATTGAGTAATTTTTTGACTCAATGAAGTGTTTAAAGACCTGGAAACTAAAGGCTAGAAGTTAGAATAAGGATATACATCAAGTACAATGTAAATACAAGCATCATGTGTTCAGCTTTCATCTATATGTGTTTATATTATATCTATAATGTGCATGAGTAGTATTTCGAATTCTAAACAATGTACCAATGATTAGGTGTAAACATTCCGCTAATCAGGTCAATAACTTGAATAGAAAATTGATTTAACCAATTTAATTTTAACTAACCAAACTAAAATTTTATTAAAATTAAATTAACCAAATTGAATTTTTTTTAACCCAAAAATCAAAAGCTCAATTAAATTAACTAATATTTTTAAAAATAAAATTTTTTAATTTTCAAAATAAATCAGTTCAATCAGTTTTTTCAATTTAACCGAGTAGTAGGATGCCCCTATGTACCACACAACCTAATCGAGCCCAAGTAATGACAACTCCCGAGTTGGGCCAATAACAGCCATATTTTGACCTGACCCAGCTTGGGGCAGGGCAGATCCAAGACGGATGGAACCCAACTGTCCAGACTCTGCTCAGGTTCAGGCCATGCCTGTCCCACTGAGTTACAACACGTTCTTTACTCGTGCTATGTCACAACTAAATGAATTTTGTTCTTCATTCACTTGAACTTGTGTACTGATATCTAACCAATACCACAACATTTATGTCTGAACAAATACAAACAAATAGATCATGGAAAGGGATGAAAGCCTCACAATAATTACCGGTCAGCGATTTACTGTCATAAATTCAGTTTGCACTAGCAACAATCCCACCTCTGAATATTCTTAAAAACCTTTGCATGAGAGTTCAAAATTGCTGGGCATCTTGGGTATCTTTACAATGTGATGGGTAAAAACACTAGAAAAAGATTAAGCAAAAGCTGAGCTCAGACATGCCTCCACTGGTTTACATGGCATGTTCAGATTTCACGAGCATATGCACAGGGATCTATGGCGTCCATCCAAGAAAGGCATCAGAAAGAAGGCTCCTTTGTCGCGTTTGCCCCCACGAGTCTTAGCTTCCGTAAACATGCAAAACAAGCCGTGAGGTGTTGAAATAGTAGGAAGCTTATGTTCTGTTGTCTGATCTCAAGCTAAAGCTGTACAGCTGAGAAATGATGCTAACTTGTGTGTTGGTGTCAGATTTTGTCAATCACCTCAGGAGGCATATTTAGATCAAAAAGAGGCGCTCCACCGTGAGCATCTCTTCTGGGTCGTTTATGAGAAGCCCACCTGCTTTCATCCGAACTTGTGGAACCGCGGAATTTGCATACAGCAGCTGCATTTCAGTGTTGATGTTTGTTAAACTTGTCTTCTAAAGATAATACTTTCAGTGTTGATGTAGCTGCAGCAGCTACATTTAAATGTGTTAAATGTTTCAATGTTTGTTAAATGTGTTGACTTCATTTCATGGAGTGAAGGAGCACCAAGAAAATGGTAGCATCAAAGCTTCAAAATTTCCCCTAAACGAGATACACAGATAAAAGATGTACCAGTTCCAATGGGAGTTGAATCTGTTTGTGCTTCATGACTAGTTTTCATACTAGAACTTTGATCTGAATCCCAAGGGACACATAGTTCTGACGCCCTCTCAAGGCCTTTTGATTTATATGGAGCTATGTTGTGAGTTGCTCGTTGAAGAGGATACAACAAGTCATTCTCGATGCATTGATACCTGCAAGCACAATTACATAGCAATGACCAACTTTTACAGTTGAAAATGTGTAAAGGAAATCCTTACATCTGTTTGCAAAGATTGTCGACGACACTAGAAAGATTTATGACGTGTCGCATTATGTCCATGACCTCATCATCAGAAACGCTTGGAAAATCCTTCTCCAAGAACATAGATAACTTCTCAACGTTGGACTCCAGCTGTTGTTGCTGATCCTCAAACAAATTCTGCTTCAGCTCTCGCTCCTCTGCTGTCATTTCATCCTTAAAGAGCTCATCCCCAAACATGTAGAAGGCAAATGGATACGAATACGAAAGAACTCGTCTTGATCTGAAAAGCCTATTCAATCCATTCATCACCCAACTGTAGTCTTTGATTTTGGATTGCTTGTTCTCTGAAATGGAAATTTTCTTCTGGATGGTTTCCTTAAGATTGCTTTCCTGCTTGAGAGAATCTGTATGAGCCTTGTATCTATTGTGATAATGTGTATAGCGGTATAAGTCACGCCTTGCACGCTCAGTCTTCTTTGTTTGGTCTTCTTTGAAGCGACCACAACTGTGGCCAGTTATACTAGACCATGTATGATCTCTCCCAGTAGCACCACCACATAACCAACTGTATTACATCATCATATGAAACAAAGAAAACAAGTTATGACCATCCAGTAACTCTCAATGAGTCTTAAAGCAATCTTAAAATGCCTTGAGAAAAGCACTAAAACTTAGATAGACAAATACTTGAAGAACAGGCATCTATTTTGATATATAAAGCAACTAAATCTTGAAACTTGAAAGTGTTATGGAAAGATCATTAATTCATTCATCTGGGATGGATATTGTCAGGCTATAGTGAACATAAATTGAGGTGTACTGCCACCAATTCAACTCATTGCTTCTTCAAGAAGGCCCGCCAGAGTTTGATGGCAGTGAGTGTAGCCTTTGTGCCACATGCAAAGGAAAGCTCAACAATAAAGTCAGTCTATCCACACAGTTTATAAAGAAAAGATCTCGTGTCCAACTTGGTTGATATGAAAAAAATGGAAAATTTGTGAGTATATTTGTGGTCACCAGATCTTACAGATAACCATCAGCATTGACCACGGACTGCCAGAGTTAGTAAATCTCAAAAAATCTAGCCCACTCTATGAATCAATCCGCATTATCCCTCAGTAGTCAGGCTACATACTACTAAGCAAGACAGTTCCAGTAAAACCAATTCCACTTTACATGGTGACAGATTCTGGCTAACTGACTGCAGAAGAAATGCACTTGCTATTTAATTAGACAACTTCATCCACTAGATCAAATAAACAACGACGATGACAACAACCAAGCCTTATCTCGCTAGATGGCATCGGCTTCATTCAATGAACATTTGCCTAAAAGTCAACACTAGCAGGCAACCTAATGCGCAACCCTCACCCTAAACCACTCATCTGATGAAATGATCCTAATACATATGCAATTGAGAGTAAGGTGCAGGGAAAGAGAATCAGAAGCAACCTGTCAACAACTCATCTGATGAAATGAATAAAGTGGACTAACAGACAGAGAACAACTCAGAAGCTACATGGGGTTAGATATTGCATCACTAAAGAACATCCTAAAATGGATTTGGTGGGATGTAATTGGGGATCTTGGTAAGTTAATAGGAATCAGTTATACTCAGCATTGTTTTTGGTGGTATTGGGAGCAGTGTTGCCTAATCAATAACCTCAAAACTCTTTCATAATTATGTTGGACCAACAACCATCATGAATATATCTTATTCTAGCCTCCAAGTAGCAAAGACTGGAGATCTTTAATAAGGTTATCACCTAAAGGGAAATAAAAAGTTACCATGTGATGAAAGACCTAGGATTCTAAGAAGAGCAGTATACTCAAAGGATGCCATTGTAGTTTAGAATATTGCTTACATGAAACAAAGATTACAGTTAATAATAACCTGAAACCAGTAACAATAAAGGATAATGACAAAAAAAACACAGGCTCTAACAATGTCTTACACACTGTAAGCAGAAGCTGTCTTAAATGAACTGAATATGTGGTCGAAAATAATATGACAAAAGAACTAGCATAACTTGCAACATAAGCACAAAGTACAATAATACACTTACCAAAATGCTTGCCCACAGATACAGGCAACAAGATTGCAACCACCATTCTTTTCAACAGGCTTGTGGCACTTTGGACAAGGCTTTGTATTTATTGTTATCCAATTAACGGTTTCTGATTCATCCTGGCATTTCTTTGTCCACAGCTCCCACATCATGCATGAACAAGGTGAATGTGCTTCTGACAAACAACTGAAACAGAACTGTATACCACATGTACATTCAACCTCACAATAAATATCACCTTCAACGCGAATAGCATTTCCACAATGTGGAGCACTAGGGCACCATTTAACCTTATTATTGTCTTCAATATATGATTCAAGTAGAAACCTCTCAAAACGATCAGCAATATCTGGACACCTTGCACTGACTAAATTCCTTATGACCGCCTCATCACATACAGCACTGCATTTGGGGGCCATGCATCTAATGCGACGGCTTTGACCATCATTTATCTTCACTATAAAATGCTCAGTCCAACCTAAGAAGTTCAGCATAAAACCATAAGTGGAACAATTCAACACAATAAGTGAACAGTACAGTAAACACCTTAAGGAGAAAAATATTTAACTAATGAATCAAATTAAAACAGTTAAATCAAAGCCAATGAATAGGATAACAAACTAGAAGATTAGAAAGCTGCAGATGTTGAAGTAACATTAGAAGTAAGAGACATTTCAAGAAGTACTTAATCTCAACAAATCCATGACATACTACATTTATAACAAGTTCCCCATTTGTAGATTACAAAAGCAAACATATTCGTGATTCAGAAGGCAAACTTATGATGACATCAAATTCTAACAGTATCGTAGTTGAATAATGTTCTTAAAAAGGCTTACAAACAGTTACTGAAAATCATTTCAGAATTAGGTAATGTGATGTCCATCAAAAACTTCTGCAGGAAATCTGGAGGGTAGCAAACTTACAATCATTGCAGAAACTATGCCCACAGTCCATCTCAGTGATTGCAGCTGTAGGAATGGTCTCAAAACAGACATTACAGGTGACTGGATTTGCTGAAGTAGAAAAGCCATTGTTCTCCACAACAGTGACTCCCGCTTCTGAAAACAATCGGTCCTTCCCCTTTTGATCGAGCAGTTCAAAGATCCTCTCAACATCCCAACGGTAATGAATAAGAAGGGTCCTTGCATGCTGTTCTTTAAGCACTAACAGCTCCATCACCTTCCGCAAATCCTCTTTCTACAAGAATTAACAATAAGTCATGGAAAAAAAGAATCAAATATGCTCCACACTGATCCAGGTGATTATCAGAAAAATAAGTTTACCTGAGCTGCCAGGAGGGACTCTTTTGTGATGACCTGCATGACGAGGAGGAGGAAATTGAGCATACAAAAGGCAAACCAAATAAACTTCCCAATCAAAATTTCAAAAATTGTTTCTTTCTCTCAAAACAACAAGGAGGACGTTTTTTTTTTTTGTATAAAAAAATATACGAATAGATAACGGATTGTATATTCGTGATCCCTTCAGACTAATCCCACCTCTCCAGAACCCTAGAAATCAAAGCACAAGTCGGCGTCTTACCGACGACAGCGACCAGTGGCAGTCCTCCTCGTGCCCGTCTTCAAGGCCCTGGAGGACGTCCTCCTCGATGGCATCTTCCTGGTCAGTGAGGTAGCAATCCTCCACATCGCTCGACGAAGGATAATCCTCATCGTCTGCCATGCGGCGCTCGACGGAGAATCGAAGAGAGACGGCGCGATCGGATGGAATTTGGCCGAAATCGATAGAATTAGGGGACGAATTCAAGGGTGGGAAAGAGTGAGCGGCCCCGAGGGGAAGGCACGCCAAGCACAGCAGTGGGATCGGAGAAAACGAGACGGGGAAGGAAGAGAGAGAGGAGAAGGGGGCCGTGAGAAATAGAGGTGCTCTTGGGCATTTTAAGAGTTAAAATATTTAATTAGATTATTTTAATATTTTTTGTTTTGGGATAAATATTTTTCCTTAAATAATAATACTAAATAAATAATTCCATAATTGAACAGATTTCTCCACCAAATTTGCTCATCAAATTCATTATTTTTAATTTTTTAAGGCATTAAAAATCGAATCTTCATGGCATCTTTTGATTTTCTTTTAAAAAGATCTTGTTAGTTATTTTTGGATTAAATGCATATTATTTTATTAGTAAATTTGGCATTAAGGTTAGACTAAGGTTGGATTAGGTGTAAGCCGATCCTTCCCGTTTGGATGCGGACCAAATTGAATCGGTGTGAATAGTTCAATCGACCGGGTTTACAGGAGTTAGGGTTTACTTGGGATATTGACGCGGCCAACCACGTGTGCCATCGCGATGCCATGTGATGATCGAGCCCGAATACAGCGGCCGCCTTCGGGCCTTCGCCTCGCCACCGCACGCAGCGATCTTCGTTTCTGCTCGGAAACGCACAAAGCAAGCGTCGCCACCGTTAATCGCGAGCTGCGATAAAGCTTTCTCTATTACTTGCATCCGGCTGCGCAAAGTATTCACTGTCATCCCTTAAGATTTAATTTCATGTTTGTTGGTTCTTTCTTTAATGGTACCGAAAGACGGGCGGTTGATACGTGTATAGATCGAACCTCAGGGTGGTTATTAGGAGTTGAGATCCTCTGTCCCCAAAATGGGTTGTCCCCATGTCCCCTCGCAGATCGGACGATCTAAATCACATCTCAAGGATGCAGTACACATCACGAGATTATTATGACAATCCGATCGGTGAGGGGACATGGGGACACTACATTTTAGGGACAGAGGATCTCAACTCGGTTATTAGGCCGTCAAACTAGCAGCAACA
>JBBMJZ010028901.1:0-10280 GCA_037833815.1 Zingiber zerumbet
GATATCAATTTACATCGTGACTTGAGGGCCAATGGGCCATGAATATATTAGTAAATTGGTTTTGATTTAAAATAATTTAAAATTTTCTAAGTCAATCGGTCAGTTTGGTTTGAAATTGATTGACAGATAAACCTACACAATTTAAAATGTTAAAAGTTTGATATTTTTTGAAGTTAGGAGAGTGCTAGGGAATCATTGGTGTTAGTTAATAAGTATTATTGCCCAAGACCTTATCAGTTTAAAAATTTATTGCTATTAAATTCAGATCCAAGGGCATGAAGAGGCTTTCAAAAGTAAATGGACTTATACATTGGTGTTAGTTAATAAGTATGATTGTCTCATATGTATAATGAGTTAGCGATAAATTTTATTAAATTTTAATAAATTTAAAAATTTACTGTTCTTAAATTTAATTTAGATAGGAGGATAGATAAATTAAAAAGATTTACAGAAGTGCATTAATCTGGATTCGAACGGGCTAATAAAAAATTTGGTAAATAAAAAAAATTGAAAGGAGGAGGAATATAACGATAAATGTTTTTAGAAATACGAAAGTTTCTCCCAAAATAAGATAGATGGATCGTTTTTATTTTTACGATCGTGCGCCACCACTGGATTTTGTTCGGAACTCGCTTGGGTTGGCTCCACCCAATCCAGAGATAGACCATGGGAAGATTTTTCCTCCACCCAAATTTTGTGCGGCTATCGAAATCGATAAGCCGCCTGTGATCGTTCACTCGCCGCGCCACCACCCAACTGCTCCCCCCGGCCCCCGTCCACTAGATTGGTTTTTTCCGGCTCGGCATTTTGGCAGACGGGTTCCGTGCATGGCGTTCGGCTCCCGTCGCTCCTCGTCCATCCATCTCCCATCCACTCGCTCCGCCTCCCGTTCCGCACGAGGCATATCGCCTCATGCGTTCGGACGCAGCGCGCACACGCATGTCGCTCTGCGTCAGCCTTCCTCGTCGCCTTCTGTTGTCGCCAATGCCTGCCACTTGCTTTGTCCAGTGGTCGAACCCCACCACCGCTCCGCGCATACTCGCTCACCCAGATTCGAGTTAGATCTGGGTCTGAAACCTCAAAAATTGGTCATTTTTTTTCTTATAAATGACGATTTTGAGGATTTGGTGTCGCCGAAATATAAGGAGGGGCGTTGGCGAGATTGTAGCAGGCGGAGTCGGAGGAGAGGAAGAGCTCTGTGGCTGTAGCTCTTTCTTCTTTCTCACCGCTTGTCTCTTGAGTGTTATAGAAGAGCGGGGCAGGGGGATTGTTGTTTATTCGGAGGAAAGATCTGATCTTGTGTGGTGTAAAGAGGATATCTTTGTTGGTGTTTTCTAGGTTTTACGATGGAGCGCGCACGAAAGCTGGCTGGTCGGGCGATTCTACGGCGCTTGATCTCGCAGACAAGGTCGTCGACGGGGACGCCCACCGGCACGCGCCAGATATCTTCGCTTGCGCCGTCTTCGGTCTTTCCGGCTGGAAATTCTCTCTTCCGGCCCACCGCTGCCGAGTCCTTGCTCCGCAATGGCCAATCCCGGTCCATCTCCGTCGAAGCCCTCCGCCCCTCCGACACCTTCCCTCGCCGCCACAACTCCGCCACGCCCGAGGAGCAATCCACCATGGCGACATCTTGCGGCTTCCCCTCACTCGACGCCTTAATCGACGCCACCGTGCCCAAATCCATCCGCCTCCCCGGAATGAAGTTCTCGAAGTTCGACGTTGGACTCACGGAGTCTGAGATGATCGATCATATGAGCCGCCTCGCCTCCAAGAACAAGGTGTTCAAGTCCTTCATCGGGATGGGCTACTACAACACCTTCGTCCCCGCCGTCATCCTCCGCAACATCATGGAGAACCCGGCGTGGTACACGCAGTACACCCCCTACCAGGCCGAGATAGCCCAGGGACGCCTCGAATCGCTTCTCAATTACCAGACCATGATTTCCGATCTCACCGCCCTCCCGATGTCCAACGCCTCCCTCCTCGACGAGGGCACCGCTGCCGCAGAGGCCATGGCGATGTGCAACAACATCCAGAAGGCTAAGAAGAAGACCTTCATAATCGCCTCGAACTGCCACCCACAGACTATCGACATCTGCAAGACCAGGGCCGACGGGTTCGACATCAAGGTCGTGGTCGCCGACCTCAAGGACTTCGACTACAGGTCAAACGATGTGTGCGGAGTCCTTGTTCAGTACCCCGGCACCGAAGGTGAGATCTTGGACTACGGGGAGTTCATCAAGAACGCGCACGCTCACGGCGTCAAGGTGGTGATGGCGACAGACCTGCTTGCACTGACCTTGCTTAAGCCCCCGGGTGAGCTCGGGGCCGACATCGTCGTTGGATCTGCACAGAGGTTTGGAGTTCCGATGGGCTATGGTGGTCCACATGCAGCGTTCCTGGCGACGTCGCAGGAGTATAAGAGGATGATGCCCGGCAGAATCATTGGAGTCAGTGTTGACTCCACCGGCAAGCCGGCACTGCGGATGGCAATGCAGACAAGGGAGCAGCATATTAGGAGAGACAAGGCCACCAGCAACATCTGCACTGCTCAGGTTTCAAATCTCTTCAAGCTACTCCCATAAATATTTGTTCCATTTCACTTAACATGATTGCAATCCTTCATTCATGAAAATAATTATTCAATGTTGTCGATAATGACAAATGAGAGCTCAGTATAGGATTCCAGTGATATAGTTTACCTAGAATTATAGGAACCTCCAAATGTATTCAGATTAATTGTTTGTGGCTTTCTTTTTGTTCTTGTTTTACATGTTTCATCTATTAATATATTTATTGTAATGCAAATCTTGAACTGTGTAACAGGCATTGCTTGCAAACATGGCCGCAATGTATGCTGTCTACCATGGCCCTGAAGGACTCAAAGCTATTGCCCAGAGGGTCCATGGTCTTGCTGGAGCCTTTGCACTTGGATTAAAGAAGCTAGGGACTGTGACTGTTCAAGACCTTCCATTCTTTGATACAGTAAAAGTCCATTCTTCTGATGCAAATGCAATTGCTGAAGAGGCACGCAAGAATGAAATTAATCTCCGGGTCGTCAACTCCAAAACGGTATGTTCTATCATCAAATCTGTTAGTTGAACATATGACACTTAGAG
This sequence comes from Zingiber zerumbet, assembly GCA_037833815.1. NCBI lineage: Eukaryota > Viridiplantae > Streptophyta > Magnoliopsida > Zingiberales > Zingiberaceae > Zingiber > Zingiber zerumbet. The sequence goes on from JBBMJZ010028901.1 coordinate 3,120, forward strand.
ATAAGTATGCAACATACTCTATATACTGAATTCTTAAGTAATTTTTCTATATTTTCAGATAACTGTGTCCTTTGATGAGACAACAACCATTGAGGATGTTGATAGGCTTCTCAAAGTTTTTAATCGTGGCAAGCCTGTAAGTATCTACAGCAAAAATACTTTTTCCTATGTGAGTTACGTAACTAATTTTGGTTGAAATTCTCAGATCAACTTCACTGCAGAGTCACTAGCTCCAGAAATACAGACATCTGTTCCAAAGGGCCTTGTCAGAGAAAGTCCATTTTTGACACACCAAATCTTTAACTTGTATGCAATTTAGTATTTCTCTAAAAGCTAGTTGCCTCATAGAGTTTAAAGGGTTGCCCGATGCACAAAGTTCCCGCCAATGCGGGGTCCCAGAGAAGGGTCGGACCATATTAGGTCAATTGTACACGGCCTTACCTTGCATTTTGCAAGAGGCTATTTACGCGACTCGAACCCGTGACCTCAAGTCAAGTTCACATGACAACAATTTTACTATTGCACCAAGGCTCCCTTTCAATTAGTTGCCTCATAGAGTTTATTCACACTTATTCTTTTCTTTATTCTTCAGGTATCACACAGAACATGAGCTACTGCGGTATCTACACAAGCTACAATCCAAAGATCTTTCTTTATGCCACAGTATGATCCCTCTTGGATCTTGCACAATGAAACTGAATGCTACTGCAGAGATGATGCCTGTGACTTGGCCTAGCTTTGCGAATCTTCACCCTTTTGCCCCTACTGACCAGACTCAAGGATACCAAGTAATATGTATTTTATTTTCTCTATCCTGTTTGAAGTATGAGCCGAACTTTCTACTTACCCTTGTTTGGTTTGTGACAGGAAATGTTTGATGATCTTGGTCATCTTCTGTGTAAAATCACTGGATTTGATTCTTTCTCATTGCAACCAAATGCTGGTGCTGCCGGTGAATATGCTGGGCTCATGGTCATTCGTGCTTACCATTTTGTATGTCATCTGGAAGTTGAGACAACTAAGTTAAGAAATTAACTATTAAGATTTAGACTTTATCATTTATGTGCTTCCTTGGTAAAATCTTTTAGTCAAGAGGAGATAGCCATCGTAATGTCTGCATCATTCCTGTTTCTGCTCATGGGACAAATCCGGCAAGTGCGGCTATGTGTGGAATGAAGATTGTCGCTGTTGGAACAGATTCCAAGGGTAATATTAACATAGAAGAATTAAGAAAAGCAGCTGAGGCCAACAAGAACAATTTGTCTGCTCTGATGGTAAGAAAGATGTACCCTTAATTTGCATGTTGTAATATTAGGCATTAAGAGGATTTAATTCTATCATTTATCAGAAGTATTTTATTTTATTATATTTGTGCTTCACGTATTGATTTGTTTCGCTCCAGGTTACCTACCCATCTACTCATGGAGTCTATGAAGAAGGCATTGATGAAATTTGCAAGATTATCCATGACAATGGTGGACAGGTTTACATGGATGGTGCTAACATGAATGCTCAGGTCTGTCATTCAATCCTTGGATGCCCTGAAGCCAGTTGTTCGAGTTTCTATTATCTAGAAAGTAATATAACGTAGTTGTAGATAAACTGTATGCTAAATGCCTTGGCCAATGGCTTCTAGGCAAATGCACAGTTGGGATCATTGTGCATAGCTCATGGCGTGACAATGCCTTGCCCTACTTGTTATTCCAATTCAGTAATGTTTTGGAAGTCTACTTAAGTTATTTTGTAAAATGAGGATTGTTAATTCTCCTTTTGTTAAATTTCTCTTTAAGATAACTTTCTTCCTTGACATCTGAAAAAATGGCGATAAGTTAAAACAATATGACTATCTTAAGTTTGGTCATTTTGGTCCAGTAGTTTAATTTTTTTGTAAAGCCTACTATTCTCTTCAATTAGTTAGTTTTAATGTAGTATGTTAGAAATTAAGATAAAAATTTAGCTCCGTCTCATAATGCTTAAAAAAGGATCAATTGGGATTAACACATGCCTTCTTAGGTGTTGACAGTAAGTATTTCTGGAAGTTGCAAATCTTAATGTCGATTCTTATGTTTTATTCAGGTTGGCCTCACTAGTCCAGGCTTTATTGGAGCCGACGTCTGCCATCTTAACCTCCACAAGACATTTTGCATTCCACACGGCGGAGGTGGCCCAGGAATGGGACCCATTGGAGTGAAGAAGCATTTGGCTCCATTTTTACCATCACACCCCGTGGTATGCATTTTTCAGCTTGCAACATTGGACTTTGTATTCCTGTTGCACAGTAGTTTTCTATGTCTCATCTCTGTATTCTCTTGATGACATCTGAGTAAAAAAAAGGGATTTGTGCTTTTGTGTTGTTTTATAATATTCTATATTTGATTTGATTGATTCCCTCTGTTTTTGTGACCTTAGGTGCCTACTGGTGGGATACCTCTCCCTGAGAAGACCCAGCCACTTGGTGCGATTTCTGCAGCACCATGGGGATCTGCACTCATTCTGCCAATCTCATACACATACATAGCCATGATGGGTTCCAAGGGGTTAACTGAAGCTTCAAAGATTGCGATACTCAATGCGAACTACATGGCAAAGCGCCTCGAGGTAACTTTTGATTTACACTATTTAGTGCTAAGCCGTGTGAATGTTCATGTCCTTCAGAGAGTGCTGATTTTATTTGAAACTCTACAAGGAAATGTGAAGAAACTAGATGATGACTAAAATTCATTTTTTTTCCAAATTATATTTGTTTCAGCGATTCTGTTTTAGACTCTCTAACCATTTTATATTTACTGCAGAACTATTATCCTATTCTTTTCCGAGGAGTCAATGGAACCGTTGCTCATGAATTCATAGTAGACTTGAGGGGGTTCAAGGTTCTTAAAATGAATTTATCGCCATCCATATGAACTTGTAAAATAGGTTTGATTCTGATGTCTATAAATTTGAACCATTGCAGACTACTGCTGGTATTGAGCCTGAAGATGTTGCCAAGCGTCTAATGGATTACGGATTCCATGCACCAACGATGTCTTGGCCAGTGCCAGGGACACTCATGATCGAACCCACAGAGAGCGAAAGCAAGGTATCAATCTACTACCATTTCTTGCTTCCTCAAATGTATCCTATAGACCATCACATTAAGCAATGATGTTCATACCTTCAGGCAGAGTTAGACAGGTTCTGCGACACCCTTATTTCGATCAGGGAAGAAATTGCACAGATTGAGAGTGGAAAAGCTGATATCAACAACAATGTTTTGAAGGTATCGGAGCATTTTGTGTAATCGTTTCTCCTTTGAGATTGATATTAACAACAAATGTTATCTCATCTGCAGGGTGCTCCTCATCCTCCTTCATTGCTAATGGCCGACACCTGGAGCAAACCCTACTCGAGGGAGTACGCAGCTTTCCCTGCGGCTTGGCTCCGAGGCGCCAAGTTCTGGCCGACTACAGGTACTTGATTACCCAGTCATCTCTTTGAATGACATCAACAGAAACAGACTGTGACCAGTGTTTGCTGTGGTTTACTTAACAGGGCGTGTCGATAATGTTTACGGCGACCGAAACCTCATCTGCACTCTTCTTCCTGTGTCGCAAATGGCTGAAGAAGATGCAGCTGCTACTGCCTAAGACATTGGCAACCATTGCACCGTCCTCTGGTCACTACTTTAGGTTGTACATATGTAATGTGGGAACACTAGTTCCTTCCATGAAACTACCAAAACACTTTCCTCTCGCTTAATATGTAGCTCTCTCTGCAACTTACTCCAAACTTTCTTCTGTAGAATTCTGTCAATTTACAAATCAATGATGAATGATATCATGTTTTAGCTCTTCTAAGTGTTTTTACGTGTGGTACAGTGATAAAATATTTAAAAAAATAAATAAGAAAGTAAAATTTGAATTTTAAATGATATCATGTTTTAGCTCTTCTCAACTCTCCATCTGCAATTTAAACGCCTTCTTTTCTGCTCATTACAAGATCGAGGGGAGTCGGATCCTCCTTTGGCGATCCATGGTGATGCTGGGTTTGATCTCTTAAGCGGATCTTGTTCACTATTAGAGTGGTATTTTTTCCCCGTTTTCATCGAAGAATCCGGTCTTTGGACTGGAATGGTTTGGCTGCTTTCCTCTTTTCCTCTTTACCATGATTATTTGGTCATTGTCGAATATTTTGCGGTATGATTAAGCTTGGTTTAGTACTTCAGTGTACCTGGTTGTATCGAAATCTATCTAGATTTAAGCACTAGTTATATTTAAAAGACTCTTAGATAAGAAAATTTTCCAATAACCGTAGATTTAGTGCACTGTTCTCAATTATTACCTTAAGCCCTAATTTGTGATTCTTAGGTATTTTGAGTTTCATGCATAGAAATATTTACGAATTGTAGTTTGCGGCTTATGTAACAAACTCTTTCACACGGAATGCTAATGTTTAATATGAAGAATGAAAGGTGGCTTTTTTCAGCAGTTCTTCACTTCTCTCAGTAAGCATGAACTATTTACATATTCCTATCCGACTCCTTGATAAGACTTCGTGTATAAGCCAGTTGATCGATGTACATCTTCTTCTCCGTTATAGTTTGTTACCAAATGTCTGGTTTTTCTTTGCATTGCCGTCACTTCGTTACCAAGACTGCAAAGTCCTCATCATAGTTCAATGTAGTTGGAAGGGACAGTGAATGCAACTATGCAAGAAAAAAGATATGCACTCATTCACGCAGCATTGTGGTTTTCACTGCTAATTTTTGTTATCGACTTGTGTAACTTTGTGAGATAATTTTGGGTCTTTTGACTCCATCCTAATTGCATTTTTTTTTTTAAGTTTTGGAAAAATATAGATGTATGATCCTGAAAATTAAATGGTTTAGTATTTTACTTTTAAATTCCTTGGCTATTGTTAGTAACCCTTTAGGTAATCCCAGCCTAATCTTTTCTTATTTCTAATGTACAAAAGCTTCCATATCATGATGGTTTGGAAATGAGAATTCTAACTAAAGATGATGGAACTAAAATTTTGATAGATTCATGGTTGTTGGTGACTAAGGAGTTTTGATCCACTTGATTATTGAGCCACTCAAACTTGTCGACGGCAATGGTTGCTTGAATATATAATGCTCTATCTTTAGCGCGTCTTCTTCAATGGTGGATAAGATGTTGCCCACAGTTAGAACATCTGAAATTGTTATTCTTGCATCGTCTTCTCCAACTCAACAAATCCTTTCTGTGCAGTATATTATGCCCTCTTGACAACATCAAAGAAAGAGCCATCTGAGGAGGGGGAAGAAGCTGCGAAAATGGTTCCTGCTGCTTCTGCCACCCTTGAACCTACAACTCCTGATAAGAAAACGGTGGTTGCAACCGTTACACCTCCAACCGAGGTTCTGCCTCCGATCACAGAGCAGGAGCAACGAGAGCTATTTGAATGGATTCTCGAGGAAAAGAGAAAGGTCAAACCGAATACTCTGGATGAGAAGAAGAAAATTGAAGAGGAGAAGGCTCTCCTCAAGCAGCTCATTCGAGCCAAGTCTATTCCCAGCATTTATGAGCCTCATATTTCTTGAATCCATGGATTGGAGGATGTTATGCTGCAAACTCTGTGTGACTGTATTCCGACTACCATTTCCATACAATTGTGGCTAATCTGTAAATTTTGCACTGTTTATGCTAGGATTTTTTTTTTCTTCTGAACATCAGTTTAATGGATTCAGAGGTTAAATTTAACATAAAAAAAAATTAGAACCGCTACATTAATGGCCCTATGTCATATAGAGGAAGATTCAACAAGAATATAGGTGGCAATCGCATGGTGGGACCTCTATAGGCGGTGAAATCCTAGGATCAACCCTGTAGACGGTGAAATCCTAGGAACAACCTTGCCTGATTTAGACAAAATACTATACGCTCGTCATGTATGATGCCTTGAGCCGGGTAAATTTAACATAAAGATTTAACAATGAGTTAATATTAGAAAATGAAATATTATTTCAATTATAGCACGTATATATATAGAGATGATATGCCTTCTTACTCTAAATCCATGACTATGCACGATTTTCATTGTAGGAGTGTTTTGTCACTATTTTTTTTTAAAAAAAATTATACTGTAATAATGACTCGTCAGAATTAGTAGATACAGTGTTGTATTAGCTACGGAATCGTAACTGCTACAATATTCTTATTTGTGGTCCTATCACATTGTAGCAGTTATGATTTTGTAGCTAAGACAATGTTTTGGTCTAACAACGTTGTAGCAGCTACGAAATCGTACCTGTTATAATGTTCTGGTTTAACCATGTTATAGTAGCTAGGAAATAGAAGCTGCTACAACGTTCAGATCTAGACATGTTATAGCAGCTACAATTTTGTAGATGCTACAACATTTTAGTTTGTAGTCTAACTATGCTGTAGTAACTACAAAATTATAGCTACTATAACATGGTTGGTCCGGATCATTATAATAGCTATGATTTGATGGTTTGGTCTAATCATGCTGTAGTAGCTATGATTCCGTAGCTGCTACAATGTGTCAGTCTAATCACATTATAGCAACTGTGATTTTATAGCTGTTATAACGTTTTGGTTTGTGGTCTAACCACGTTGTAGCAACTACAATTTCATAGTTACTACAACGTGTTAATCCTACCACGTTGTAGCGTGACATTGTTACAATAGAAATATATATAATGTTACGCACCTTGATTTCACACTTGTGCTGCTTGACTGAGTGAGTCGGGCTACTTGAAAGTGATCCAGGCACCTCGAGTGAGTCAAAGTTGGGGTGTCTTGACTCAGTCGCATAGCGGAGGCGCGCACGAGGCGGTGCGCAACATAGCAATATATATATAAGAGATTGATATGCTGTCGGACTCCATCTGCAACTGAGTGTGTGGACCATTCGGAAGTGTACTCAGTCACGGATGGAATCGGGTAGCATAACATTGTTGGCCCAGCAGGGCCGGCAAGAGGGGAGGGGTGAATCGCCTACAATAAGAAAATACCCTCCTCGTTCTTTCAACTCTAAAATAGAAATAATAATAAAATACAATAACAAAAATAAAGAAGAGAGATGAAATTAACTTGGTTAGAACCTAGGTGGTTGTTAATCCAAGGCAGTTGCAAAGCTCCACTAGAAATGTCTCCTACACTGTAGGCAGAGAAGCCT
>JBBMJZ010028911.1:0-10280 GCA_037833815.1 Zingiber zerumbet
ACCTTTTCCTGATCATCTTTGGCGAGAGGGACCTGATGATAGTCTTGATAGGCATCCAGCATACAAATAAATTCACATCCAACCATAGAATCCACCACCTGATCAATGCAAGGAAGAGGATAGTAGTCTTTCCGGCAAGTTTTGTTGAGGTCCCGAAAATCAATACACACCCACCGCTTGTTTCATGGTTTAGAGACCAGGACAACATTGGCTAACCAGCTAGGATATTGTACTTCCCTAATATATCCTGCCTCCATCAGTTTGTCCACCTCTTCTTTAATGATCTGATTATGCTCAGCTGCAAAATCCATCTTTTTCTGCTTAACAGACCGAGCATCTGGGTACACATGCAATGAATGCTCCATTACAAGTGGGGAAATGCCTATGACTTCTTTGGGAGTCCATGTGAACACGTCGCTATTCCGCACCAGACATTGTATCAGCTCGGCCTCGAGTGGAAGATCTAGATCAGCTGCTACATAAGTCATAGCTTCTGGTCGCCCGACCTATATATGTATTTCTTCTTTTTCTTCGTATATCAAACCAGGCGGTCTCTCTTAAATGGCGTTAACTTCCATCCTTTGAGTTTTGCGAGCTGCGTTGGCATCTGTTCTAATGACCTCCACATAACATTTTTGTGCCAGTAACTGATCCCCACGAATTTCTCCCACTTGGTCATCCACATGAAACTTCACCTTTTGACAGAAAGTAGAAACAACCATCCAAAATTCATTCAAGGTTGGTCGACCCAGTATGACATTATAAGCAGAGGGTACATCCACCACCATGAAATAGGATCTTCTGGTCCTCTTCAGGGGCTCTTCCCCTAAAGATATGGCCAACTTTATTTGGCCGAGCGGCTATACTTCATTGCCCGTGAAATCGTAGAGCGGAGTTACCATGGGCTGAAGCTCGCTCAGATCTATTTGCAGTTGATCAAAAGCCTTCTTGAAGATAATGTTAACAGAACTACCAGTATCAATGAAAGTACAAGAAATATTGTAATCAGCTATAACAGCTATAATGATCAACACATCATCATGAGGTACTTCTACCCCCTCCAGATCTTTGGGTCCAAAACTAATATCTGGCTCTGCTGCTCTTTCCATGCTGCATCCTACTGCATGGATCTGTAATCACCAAGCGTGTGATTTCCTCGCCCGGTTTGAATCACCATCAATAGGTCCGCCTGTTGTCATATTAATATTACCTCGGGCGGCATTACTTCAATTTTCTTCCTGCTGAGTGGTCATTAGTTTGACCTATGTTTGCTCGGGCGCTCGAGGTTGCCCGACCGGTAACTGTAACGTTCCTTGTTGTGGTTCAGTCGCCCGGTACTCCATCTTGAGCGGACTATTCTGCCTTGGATATGGTTGTCGATTGGGAGATCGTTGGCGATACCGAGCATTATTTGTCCGCTGGTTCTTCAAAGTAAAATAATTTTCAGTATAGTGAGTACCAGACATATGGTAGATACACCACCTCCTTGGTATTTCTTGTGGCATTTCCACATGCTGGACTACTTGGGGTCTTCATTCAAGTTGACGATGTGGAGGAGGAGCCACACGAGGTCCCCTTGGTGGATGAACTGGAGCTGTGGATCTATCATTAACTACAGCTGAGATAGGGACAACACTTTCCTTTTTGCGAGCTGCTTGAGATTCCTCCACATTAATGAATTCAGTAGCTCTCTCAATCAATAAATCAAAGTTGGTTAGAGGATTACGCACTAAATCTTTAAAAAAATCATTATCATTGAGTCCTTGAAAGAAGGCACTCACCAAAATCTATGTAGTAGCATTAGGAACATCGATAGCTACTTGATTAAATCTTTTAATATATGATTTGATGCTTTCCTTAGACCCTTGTTTAATAGAGAACAGGCTTTAAGGAGTTTTATGATACCTCCGATTGCTGGAAAAATGATGAAGAAATATTTTACGGAAATCTTTGAAACGCCGAATAGAATTTTCCAGCAATCGTTTAAATCATTTCTGAGCCACTCCATCGAGAGTAATGAAGAACATTCGACACTTGACCCCATCGAAAAATTGCTGTAATAGAGCAGCACCCTCAATTTAGAGAGATGATCTTCTGGATCAGTAGTTCTAGGGTATTCTCCAATATTTAGATTCTGTTAATGCTTCAGTAATGGATTATCAAGAACCCTTTGAGAGAATGGGGTAACAATTCTTTCGGGAGAACTGTCACTAGTCACCATCTTTCCCTTACGTTTTTCCTTTATTAGTGCTTCGCAAGAAGATTCTTGAAGCACCGGTCTTCCTCCTTGCTCCATGGGGGTACATAAAAATCCTCGGGGATGTCGAATAGGGGAACGGGGAGCAGGGGTTATGTAAGCAAGGTCCTCTTCTTCCATGCCTTTGTTTATCTGGTGATCAGTAGTTGAAATTACAGGATGCGCAGCCACCGGCAAGGTGCCTCCCGTATTCGCCTAATGTTACTGCTGCAATGCCTTTTGGACCCTGGCATTGATGAGCAACTCCAGATCTTCTAGAGTCATAGTAATAGTGTTGGGTTTTCCAGCATCCTCCATCACGTAGTCTCAGATTAAGGTGAGAGTTCCCACATACGGCGCCAAATTTGATTCTGTCTAAAAGCTGCGGGATGAAGTGTTGGGCGGTGATGAACGGTGACTCCGATGATGGTGAACAGAGGAGGATCTGAGAAAACCACAGCGGATCTCACAAAAGCTTGGATACAGGATCATAGATCTGAGAAAACTAAAGCGGATCTATGAGGATTACCTTACATAATGAACTCCGGCGAAGTACTCCAGTGGAAGAGCGAACTCCGATGAAGAATACCTCAGATCAGTGAGAGATCGGTGGTCCCTTGGCTGATCCCCTCCTCTTGCACACTATGAGACCAACCAACGAAGCATTAGTGGCTTAAGACTGGGATGGGAATTCCTGGCTAGGCCCTCCGACACTCAAGTCAGTTCCTCTGTCTTCCAAGAAGAAGAAGTACGGAAAGAAATTGAATTGGAACTAGGGTTTCAATGGTGATGTGATGTGTATGCCTACCTTACCAGTGGAGAGGATTCCCCTTTTTATACCACCTCATCTAACCTCCACAGTCATAAGGTGGACCCCGGTTTGTTAGAGTTTATTAGGAGATGACGTAAATATTACCTACAATAGTTTAAGGAATCTTCTTTGTACCCCAGATATACCTTCTTTGTCGTTTAGGATACCTGCAGAAACTTCCAAAAGCTGTTTTCTGCTAAATTGGTCAAGCTGTCATATGATCACATATTATTCACATTGCTCATGCATCACATGTTACATTAATCTCGACCAACCATGTTCAAGATATCTCGATTGGCATCCTTTGCTCGATCGGGCTGGATACTCTTGTTCGGTCAGCCCTCGCATGGCCGATAGTATACCAGAGATTATATAAGGTTAATGGCCTTTGTGCTCGATCAACCCTACATTCTCGGTCGGTCATATGCACTCGATCGATAATTCCATCCGACCCTATATTCTCGACTGGTCTTAGACTACCAAGCTCATGTGAGTACTCTTGCTCGCTCGGCTTCCTCTCGGTCAGCTGTATGTTAAGGATTATACAAGGCTAGATGCCTCTATGCTCAGCCGATCGTATATTCTCAACTGAGATTAGCCTGCCGAGCGTATACTAACCTTCGTGCTCAACCGACCTTCCCTCGGTCGGCTTCCTGTCAAGGATTATATATATAAGGCTAAATGCTTCTGTGCTTGGCCGGTCATATATTGACCGGGATTATCCTACCAAGCGTATATTAACCTTCGTGCTCGATCGACCTTGCCTCAGTCGACTGCCTGTCAAGGAATATATATAAGGCTAAATGCCTCTGTACTCAGCCGGTCATATATTCTCGACTGGGATTAGCCTGCCGAGCATATACTAACATTCGTGCTCGATTGGCCTTCCCTCGGTTGGCTGCCTGTCAAGGATTATATATAAGGCTAAATGCCTCTGTGCTTGCGGTCTTTATACTTCCGACTGGTATGGGACTACTAGGCATACACAAACACTTTTGTTCAGTCACTCGTTGTTCAGTTAGTCATATATCTGAAGCCGCGCAAGGTTAAGTACATTTATGCTCGGCCGATCTTGCATGCTCGGTCAGATTTTACCTACCGATCGTATGGTAACACTTTTACTTAGTTAGGCTTTCCTTGATCGACACATCACACCTGGTCGAGCCTTATCTCACGAGTGTTCCATTGCTCATTCATCCTACTCCTTTTAACCTTTCTTGTCTTATTATCCCCTTTCTTCATTACTGTGAAGGATCTACCTATCATAACCTGTATCACTAGCCTCCCCTTCAAGTCTAGTCAAAAGAGGTGTAGCCGATTGATTAGACCTAAGTCTATTTTTTACTTTCACTATCCCTGCAGTAATCCAGTGATCACCTTTACAGAGATCCCGTGAACCTTCATACAGTAATCCCGTGAATCTTCAAATAGTGATACCGTGATCCCCTTAGCAAGTTAAATAGAGATGTGCTCCTATCTCTTACCCCATCCATATCTGTTCTTCTTCACCTAACTTTCCTCCAAGATCTATTAGAAGCCATGGCTTCAGATCCTTCCCTCTGGGATCAACTACTGCTTGAGCAGGAAAAATCTTTAGCCGAGGCTATGCAAGCTTTAGATTTACACCATTCAAAACAAAGAGAGATAGAGGTACGTTTATTAGCAGCCCAATCTCAAGTTCGATCAGAGGTAGCTCTAAGGGAGAAAGCTTATCGGGATCTAAAGAACAAGACTAAGGAGTTGCTTGATTCAAAAGCCCAACATGCTTCAGAGAGAGACGTGTAGGCCAGAAAGGTTCATGCAGACATCCTGCTAATATCACAGCAACAACAAGAGTTAGATCGACAGAAGGCTAAGGTGGATATTCTGCAGGCCGAGTTGGATCAAATTAGGTTAGATGTGACCTTTCAGTCATATGTTTCGGGGGTAAATGCCAGAGGATAGGACAAGCCTCTCCTCTTTGTACAAGCTGTCATTTTGCTTCCCACTCCCACTTGGGTGTAGAAGAGCAATCTGGCGTCTATAAACGGAAATGAAATTCTGTCGGATGACAGATTTTCTAATTCACAACCGTACCAGGCAGAATAGCTGCCCTCCCGTACTTGGTAAGGATAATAACCTTAAGGAATGAGATTGAGAGGGGCTTCTCTTTTAACTGTATTGGTCTACAGGAACCCAAAGGCTATAGTTGTAAAATTATTGCTAGTAGTCTCAAAGTTTTGTGTGGATGCTTGAGAATAATGTGTAGAAGTATGTGATTTATTATGTGAGGAATACTTAAATAAAGAACTCTATGTATAAGTTCGGACGAGCCTGAACTTCAATCAAGTTTCTGAGGTCTACCCTGTCTGTAAAACAGGTCGGGATTTACAGTCTTTTAAAATATTCTGAATTTTACCAAGTCATGATTCGATAATACTAATTTATGTTTTCTTTTCATTCCTTTCTATATTACACCTAGGAAATCAAATACCCTTTTCAAAACCTTCTTCTTGCTAATTGGTCCTTCAACGGAAAGAAAGTATCGGAGGCGTACGATACTGCGACGCTAACCCAAGCATGATTTGCTTTGTTATGTCCATCATAAATGTCTCTTTATGGATCTGCGACACATGTCACTAATTTCTTCCTCCTAACGTAATAACTTGCACGCTTTTTAGTGACATCTAATCACATTCTTTTCCCACTGGATCGACGGCTATCCTAGTGGGGGGTTTTCCCATCCGACGGTAATCTTTGTGAATTACTATTTTCAAAAAACCCTAAACCCTTTATATTCTTACTTCTTCGTCTTCTTCCTCACGCTCTTTGCCAGTGCCATAACTTAGTCTTTTACCGACCTTCTTTCTTCTGCGGTCTTTCCCTGTCATCCCTCCTTCCTAAGGCTTCAGTAAGTCATTTTCTCCCTTATTCTTATATTTCTCTATGGCTGAAGAATCATTCTCCGCGTGGTATGCTTAAACCTCTTCAACCTTTCATAAATTTGATAGGTTTGCACTTCATTCCTAATATAAATCCCTAAAGTCCATCGCATTGTGATTCCTGATTCTGACGCTCACCCCCATCTTCCCCCTAAGAATCATATTACTTTTTTCAAAGACCAACTAATAGCTGACTTACGTTTTCCTATTCCCCCTTTTCTGATAGAAATAAGCCAGTATTTTGATATTCCCTTGCAATAATTCACCCCTAATGCTTTTCGTTATCTTTATGGTTTGTTTATGCTTTTTCATCTTTTTGATATCCCTCCGACCCCTCAGAATTTTTTCATGTTTTCCTATCCCAAGAGGTCGGATCCTGGTGTTTTCTTATTCCAATCTAGGCCTAGGATTACCTTTTTTGAGAAAATGCCTTCCTCCATCAAGGGATGAAAATCGCGCTTCTTCTTCTTTATAGAACTTCCTGCACCCATCCCTTGGTCTTCTTCATGGAAATCCTCTCTTCCTACTCTTCCCGACGTGAAAAAATTGCATCGACATTCTTCCTTTGTCAGTTACTCAGAGAAATTATCAGGTTGTAACCTATTCATCCATAGGTGGATACACAATGACCTTCTTTATCTTTTTGGCTTGAGTCCCGTCAAGACAGAGCTTCGCGGCTCTCTTGGTAAGTTACTATTTATTTGCTAAAATTCTTTTTTACTAACTAAGATATTCTCTGCTTGGTGTAGTGGATGCTCTATTTGAAGCTACAATTGATGAGAAGTTGTGTTTAGCAGAGGAGGTAATCAACGCTAAGGAGCGGGAACTCCTCACCGCATTGGGCCAACCCTCTTTAACAGAGGTTCCTGTTGGCACAGAGGGTGCTTCTAGCTCCTAGGCCGCAGTTCTAGAAGAGACCTTCACTGATCTCCCTCCAATCATTGAACTCACTTCTCCATTGGCTTTAGTGAAATCCCCTGAAGAAGCTCCCACCAAGAAACGACGCAAATTGACCCTTGCCCCCTCTCCTAAACAAAAATCTATTTCATTTTCTAAAGCCCCTCCTTCTGTAGATACTATTCCTTCTTCCCCTGATCTTCCCCTATCTTCACTTTATCCCACTCTTGCTTTTTCATCAGCTGTAGATATACCTATTCAGGGTGATAGTTCTTCTCTGGCCTTTGTTATGACATTTCCTGAACAGATGACCATGCCTGCTCGAGGAGAAGGAACTCAGGATTAACCTTTTTTGACTTTTTGTCCCCCTTCAATCCAAACTGCCTTATCTTTCACTTCTTCCTCTATTTGTACTCTCCCTATATTGTTGGGAGGGTCTTTTACCATGGCTTGAGAAGAAGTTCGTCAAATAATTGAAGGACTCAGTTTCTCTGAACTGACTGATAAGTTCTCTCTTGATGAGACTAAGGTAATATCCTTCGTATTTATGATCATATTCTCTTGAGTGTTTCTTTAATGCTCATTGATTTTACATCGTTGGATAAGCAATCTAAGCATAGCTCATGTATTGCATACCTTAGTCTAAGAGAATAAGGCACTAAGAAACCAAGTCTCAGAATTATCCCTTGACTAGGTTGCTGAGAAGATAAAGAATCTATCTGCCCAATTGGAAGAGACCCGTCAGTCACTTAAAACTGAGACTGAGAAATCCAACTAGTACAAAGCTGATATAGAGAGTCTCCAGTCTCAACTGCGATCCGCCAATGCCTGTGGTGATGAGTTATCTTCCAAATTGGAGAAGTATGCTTCTAAGATTGCTCGACTATCCTCCCAACTACAGTCACTAAAGGATACCCATGCGACTGAACTAGCTAATCAATTGTCTACTCTGAACCTTAAAGAGGCTGCTCTGAAGGCTTCTTAGGAGGAACTGGCAGATTATAAAATTGGCAAGGATGCCCGTTTTGAGAAGCACAAGGAGGAGTATCTCAAATCTCCTGCTTTCATTGGTCCTGTATCAGATTCTCTTATAAGGGCTCTCAATTATGCACTTGATGGAGGGATAGAACAGCTGAAGGAACTAAAGGTATTAGTCTCTAATCCTCCCCCTAGCTTTCCCAACCGGAGGAGATTAATAAAGAATCACCCTCCCGACTTATTCTCCAAGCTGTTGTAACCCCAAATACACTATAACCCCGTGTCTTTCTTTTACGACGAAGCTATGTTAATCTCTTATAAAATCGATACAATTTTCTTAACCTTCCTTCAATTAATTGTGCTTTCTTGATGTTCTTGTGTTAATATGATTACTGATCCTCTTTGCAAAGGCCAAATGATTCTTTATTTATATTACTTAATTGTTCATTCCTCACTAAGTAAGTTAGTATATTGGGGTATATGTATTTACTTATCTTCTTTACATATACATTTTACTTGTAAAAGTTAAATGAATAATTGTATGCCTATACATATATAACTTAGGCTCCCGATCAGTCCTTGATGACTGATCGACCCTATTGCCAATTTCTGTAATGACCGAATGACTTAGTTCACATATATAGGTTTCTCCTCTTTTTAGATATCTAATCAATCTATGGGGTTCGAGTATATTCACTATATGTTGTCATTTGGCTATAAATGTTTGTTCAGTCTAAAGTAACTGAGTGAATTTGTTTGCATATGTTTTTCCCTTGATACTAGTTATCCCCCTCTCCTATGAGAGCCGAACGGAATCACTACAACTCTCATAAAAAATTTTTTACTTCTCGCCCAGTTTATGATGACAGGGTGAGCTTATTAGCTTATCCTGTCCAACCATTTTACTTCATGCTCGACCCTTAATGACAGGGCGAGCTTGTTAGCTCGGCCTGTCATACCGAGCGAATTGATCACCCATATATTTTTGTAAAGGCTTAGGTATTCGACCGATTTATTTTGCTCGTTCGAATTTACTTTTATTTTTCCAAGGCTGCGAGAATTTATACTATAAGAACGAAAGTGTTCGCTTGTTCTATAATAACCGAGCCTACCTATCTGCTTTTTATTTTATGTGCTCGATTAACCTTAAAGTAACCGGTTGAGCTTACCCAGATTAGATTATTTAAAAAGGGGATATCAAAAGATGGGACATTCCTTTCCTTGGGATTTCAAAACTTTTCAAGTTTGAACTTATACTTTAGGAATGTCGCATCCGCCGTTATCAATGTATCATACCCCTTTTTGTTTACCCAAGACTTTACCTATGTGTCTAATGGTCTGTTAACGGTTCTTTCTTTTTTACCTTCCTCTCGATCTACTATTTACCTTTCTTGGTAATTGTTTTAAGAGTTTTAGAGAAGAACAAAGGGGGAAAAGGGTTTTTTCACATCGTCTTCCTCCCCTGAGATATTCTTCTTTTCTTTGTTCAATTTGAGATTCCTCCCCTCCTTCTGATCATCTATTCACAATTGCCTCTTCCTCCTCCATTGAATGGTTCACACGTTGTTCCTCTAGTGCTGGTGAGGCGGAAGCTTATGAACTTTGCCTGAATTATGGCTTTCCTTCATACTTAGTCCTTCCTACCCTAGGGGATCACCCCCATCTTCCTCCTTCCGGGAGTGTTGCTATCTTTTGGGAACAAGTCCTATTAGGCATCCGGATCCCACTTCACCCGTTCTTCGTGGTTGTAAGTTCATATTTTAGCATACCTTTAACCATCTTATTCCCCAATTCTTTTCCATATTATCGGGTTTCATCGTTGTTTCTCAATTACTTGGTTTTCCATTATTCCCTCGCTTGTTCCACCACTTTTTTGTTCTCCACCAAGTAGAAGATAGGCTTTTAAAATTTTAAAGTCACCCCAAGGCTATCCTATTCAATAGAATCCCGACCCAAGCAAAATGGATACATAAGTTCTTCTTTTTACTCCTTCCTTCTCCTCTACCTTATCCTATAACTTGGCAACGAACTCTTCCTACTCCCCCCAATCCAAGAAATGTATCTGCTGACCCCACTTTTCATACTTCTCTATCGAAACTAAAGGGGGCCAAATTTAGCTTTCCATCATTAATCGTTGAAGGTTTACTATTTATCTTTTGGTGAGTTATATACTCTTTCTTATGCTTATTTGTTACCATTATATTGTTTCTCCCCTAAATTTATGATTTTTTATCTTTCTCAGTTGATGTCATTCTCCCAGCTTTTATGTACAGACACCCAGGATTGAATAAGTTAGCTTTAGCTAAGTTGGGAGAAGATTTACCAAAGAATCGTCGCCTGAACCACACTCCTTCAACTCTCGAACTACTACCTCATAATGAAATAGCCGCAGAACCCTCTGAATCCTCTGAGGAAGAAAGTTCTTTTATTGCCCATC
>JBBMJZ010028921.1:0-10279 GCA_037833815.1 Zingiber zerumbet
TAATGGATTCATTCATAATATTTGCCATAGTTTTGACGCTGGCTGGCAACCTAACGCAACCCTCCTCCTTTATCCGGACTTGGGACCGGCCATGACCGGTCATCATGGGCGATTACTCTATGAAAGTATGAAAAATGGTTTGTTGTTGTTATCATTACTGATCTAGTAAACAAAACATTATGGGCCTTATCCACAATTATGTCTGTTATCTGTTGTAGGCGTTCCCTAAGGATCCCTTTGAATAGGCTACAAATGAGCTAAACTTTCATCAGCAAGTTTGGTGTTTATCTTGTTAAGAACTTGTTTATATTCGTTCAATATTCATAAGATTGATTAAATCAACAAGATTGAACAACTCATTAAATTAAATGAACAAACTTGAACATATGTTTAACTCATTAATATTTATGAACAAAGATTGTGAATTATTCGTGAACAATGTCCATGAACAAAGTTTGTGAACCATATTCATTAGCAAAGCTTTTATCGAACTTGTAAATAGACAAAGAACCTCTCAAAACAAAATAAAAAAGTAAAACAAACTTCTAATGTGAAACATGCTAACCAACCAAATAAACTTAAAATGTAAAAGGTATCAAACAATCAAACAAGCTCAAATTGAGAGTTGAATAGCTGATAACATCTAAATGAACCATGCTCAAATTAAGTGAAGCTTGAACAACCATTTCAATAGTTTGGTTTATTTTAGGATTGGCTTGGATTGATTATCTTGTCAAACAAGGCTCCGCTTGAATCTGTTTACATCCCTACCTCTTATGGTCTAATGCAGGTTGCATACTAGCCTAATTAACCAACAACCCCCACACTAGGATCAGACTGTTCCGATAATGTCTTTGAGTTGGAGATAGGTACACTTTTCAAGCCTTGATCAACTTCTTGAGCAGCATACATATACATGCTTATGTGAACGACCATGACCATCGCTGACCATGGCTACAACGATGTCCATGTCCATTCCACAGTCACAACCACGGCCACGAGCAATCCACTTCATGACATCATCTGATAAAACCAAATAAAATTTTTAGTAATCAATTGTAACTAAAAATTCTTAAAATAATAGAAATTATATGACTCATAAATACTCCTCAACTTGCATATGTATATTCTTATATTTAAAAATCACACAAAAAAAAACCACAAATAAGAAATCCACAAATATCATAGCAAATCATGCTCTAACACTAGCTAAAATTGTTATGCCCTAGGGTTTTCCCACATAACAGGAACCCTCTTGGTCATAGTGTGATAAAAGAAAACTAAGAAGGATTCAAACAATTACTAACTTAAGATAACTAAGAAATTCAATGAACTTTATATATTTATATATTTTTTTCTACAAATTACAATGAAACTCTACAATGTAATTGCAATCAACTTTAATCTCAAAAGGGTACCTTTGCTGGCAAAAATGGAGGCTAAGGAAAAGTAGAAAATAAGTATATATTTGCTAAGTGGGTAATCAAGAAATCCATTTAATTTTAATTAAGAGGTCAAGACAAATAGGCAAGTTATAGTCTTATATTATAACGTTAAATTCTCTTTTGATTTCTTTGGTTTATCTATATATATATATCTATATATATATATAATCATTTTTTTAAAAAATTATTTATCAACATTGAGAGTCGCTATTTTACTCTAAATTATCATTTTCGATTTTTCTTTCGATGAAGATCATTTTCCATTTTTAAATCAATGGAAGGTGGTCTTCAGAGCCTAATAATGTTTAGGCCAATATATCACTCTTGCACAAATAAATACTAACTGTGGATAACCCCTCGCTTCCACATCCACCTATGACCGGGTGGTCAGGTATTCTATGACTAGGCTTAAAGTTTTTTAATTTTTTAATATTTCTTTTCTGCATTTAAATTTATCATTGTTTCACTTTAATCTTTTACGCCACAATTATTCTACTACCTTGAGTTCACATTTTATACATTAGTCTAAACGATTAACTTAAATGAACCTTTTATTATAAGTTACATCAATTTATTATTGTAGGTATACAACACGGAGATATAGATATTAGTTAGTATCATGAAAGGTAAAACAATACTAATGATTTATAGAGTAAATTAGAGCATTCATTTTAAATTAAATTTATGTTATATTAATCCATGAATAATTTAAAATTTTCAAATAAATGTAATACAATCAATTCTTAAAATCATCAAAATATATCTATAGATGTTGAAACTGAAAATGAATCTTCATGACCATTATAAATTTAAGATCTCGAACTTGTACCTGATGTCTTTGCAATAAACTTGAAACTGGAGATTAATTTTCATCATCATTATAGATGCAAGTTCCTATAAAACGATGGTTAGACTTGCTATGTTATATAAAGCTGAATGTTGGGATATGACCTGAGTACATGAGCAAAAGATGAGAGCTGCTTAGATGGAGATGAAGATGTTAAAGTAGATGTGCGGACATATGAGGATGGATAGATAAGAAATGAGAAAATTAGAAATAAAGTTAGGTTTAAGGAAAAACCCTGGAAGATATGTTTAAGATGATACATATATGTATTTAGACGACTAATAAATGCTCTAATTCAACGATGTGAAACTATGACAAATATGCACATCAAATGAGAAAGGTGAAGGCTAAAAAGGACTTGGTTAGTAATGAAAATAAGATAAAATTTATTTAAATATAAATAATAAGAGATAGAGCCTAATGTCGTAAAAAAGATCCATACAATCGATTCCACCTAGTGGGATCAAGCTTTGTTGCTGTTGTATTATAAATGTAAGTTTTTGAAATTCATGCCTCTACAATAAGATTGTAATTAAGACTATTTAATTATGTGCAATAATGCTAAAAATATAGATTTTAAATTTATACATTAGTGAATAAATGTTGCAAAAGATTCAATAAATATCAAACATCTCATAAGATAATATCAAAACTTGAGCTCACCACTCAACATCTCAAATATAACTTAATAGCAAACATCTATAGTAATCAAATATTGATAAATATCTTTTTTAATTAATGTATTTTATATTTAAAAAATAGCGAAAACATATTGACATGGTTTGATACGATATCGAAACCGTATCATTGCGATCATAAATTGAAATTTCGGCATGGCTCAAAATTTGAAACCTTGCATAAAAAAATATCAATTTATTTAACTCTCAATAGTTTATTTTATTTTATTATATTTAATTATGCTATTTTAAGTATTATTTTAATCTCCATTTTCAAAACAATTATGAAAGTAGATATAATCCATTTTATCTATTTACTCATGCATAAGAAATATATATGGAAGCCAAAGAATAAACTTATTTACCTTTGAGTACAACAAAAAGCTCTGAGTGTTTCAAATCAACATGTTTTACATGAACTTGTATCTACAACTATAACATTAAATCTCAAAATAAATAACTAATAATGATAATAACACAAAATATAAAATTTACTAAAATTCAAATTCATTGGATCAAATCTTGATCATGCTACCTCGACATAATCTAAAATTCTAACGAGATGCATACTATTGTAGAATACATCCTAAATTAGGTATTCCAACTTAGAATTAAAACGAAGTTCTAATAAAATAAAATATTTATCCCATGATAGGTGTTTCGTTTATATGAGACATTCGACCAAATTAAACCTAAAGAACACATCGTAATTAATTTGAAATAATTATTCTTTTTCAATATCAACATAAAATTATTTACCAATTCTTATCTTTAAATTGGCCATCATATGAATAACATCCTCATTGAATGAAGGTACCCAAAGACTCAGAAAATGAGAAAGACCAACGGTTGCTCTTGTCTTAAACAAAAACAATTGAATGAGGGTTGTGTACTCCACGCAGGTAGAGGAAGGAAGAGAGATGAGGGAAGGAAGTCAATTGCTTGCTCTTTTTCTCCCTCCAATTTCCCTCCGGGCTTCGATTTTGGAACTAGGAGAAAAATGAGAGAAATAGTGCAAGGGGAAGGGAAGAGGAAGGGGAGGGCAACAACCCGTGTCTTTCTCTTCAAACGATGGTTGAGGTGGCTGTAGTGACTGCATCAATAGTGGCGGAGAGAGAGTGAGCAGAGGGAGATAGAGGAGGTTATATAGGAGGCTTTATTGTTGGTTGGAAGAAGGGGAAAAGGACAAAGAAGAAGAAAGAAAAGGATAGGTGCTATTACTTTTGTTGGAAGAAGATGGAAAGAGGAGGAAGGAAGAGAAAGTAGAAAGGGAGGAAATCAACATATGGAAAGGCTTCGATGCATGTGGTGTGAGAGGAACTCACTTGGGAGAGAAAAAGAACTAGAGAGAGGAAGAGGAGAGAGAAAATTATCCCTAACTCCTTAAAAATTTTCATAATTTGATTATGCCTACTTAATATTTTGTTTAGCTATATATTGGCTAAAATAAATCCAAATCAACTCCGATTCAAACCTACATAACCCTAATCATCACATCTATTTGATGAATTTAATTCGAAACCAATTCAACTTCAACTCGACACCTAAATTCTATTTTTAACTATTCAATTCGATTTATTTTGCCTTGTTAAAAATTTCAACATTTAACAGTCGATTTGACAGAGAAACATAGGTGTGTGGTCAGATGACTTATGTGATAAGCAAGTTAGTGAATTGGAAACATACCAAGTCGATTGAAGTATTCGTTGCTTGGTAGAATAGTTGAGAAAAAGCTTTCATGATCAAGAAAATAGTCAATTGGGCTGAAGTAGAAACAATAGCAGATTGCATGCTGAACTTGAAAGCTATAAATAAAGAGGCAAAGGGAGCTTGCCAAAGTTAATGAAAGTGAATGAACATTGGTAAGAAGGCTTGGAAAAGAGTCTTGAGAAGAGCTCCATTCTCGTATTGCTTTCGTTAGTGTATTATTATTGTTTTACTTGTATTTAAATTTCTTGTTCACATTTTAAGTAAAACATTGTTAGAGGTTTCTCTATCTTTAAAAAGGAACCAAGAAGGAGAAAGATATCTTCGAGGGGTGACTCACCGGACAAGGCCTATACATAGGCCATGGAATAAGAAATGGAGTTTCTGAAACACGTAAAGTAGAAATGTTAGCCGTATCCATGAATTTTGTATTGTTGTTTGTTTATATATCCATTGCCAACTAACAACTGACCAAGCGAGAACTTGAGTTGAGAGATTGCAATTTCAGGCCACAACTATTCATGTTCCCTCCAGCCGGTTCACAGATCCTAACAGTGTACACCATTAAACTTATCTTTTGGTGCTCATGGCTAAGAATCAATGAATATTCAGTTCATTTTTCAATATCAATAACATTAGAGAAGAAATCAAACTCCAAAGGAATGAACTAGTGAATGAAATTGAAGGCAAATATTACTAATTTGGCATGGACATATGTCTTCCTGGGAACAATAGTTTACTGATAAATTCTTTATGTTAGTTTCCCTTTGCTAAATGAACATGTACAGTTGGCGCATGCCAACATAGTCGGTTTCTCTTTCTTGTTTAATATAGAGCTGTTTGACAAATCATTAGCAACAGTGTACTAAACATACTCCTGGTTAGTGCTGGGAAGTACAACTTGCTATGATATACTACCCATTATATATGGTGGAGTAATTTGAAATCTTGGCTACTTATGCATATAGCTCTATCAATAAAGGATAACAATGTACACACGCATGACATAGTCATACTTGTTTGCTTGGTTTTGTACATTTAAATTCCAATGCAGACTTTGCATTTATATGGATACTTTTAATTTTGTGTCTAAGGTAAATTGGTCTCATGCATTGATGACATCTACATTAAAATCTGTAGAAATTTATAGTATTAGCAGAAGATTTATGTTTAGAATGTATTTGAAACAATAACAGAAGAAAGAGCTCCAGGGAAGTGGAACAATAAGTTTTGGAATATGAAAGTATCTGTAAGCATTTTTCTTCTTGAAATGAAGTATTCCTTCATTTATTTATTTATTTATTTTTTAATACATTAAACTCTATTCAAAGCATGACTAATTTTCCTTGTCTTTGAATGCTGTTAGGGGTAAATCCGCCAAATTTCATTGTACCACCTGTTGAAGGTATTGCTGGAGGGGGCACTGGTTACGGGTGGACTGATGGTGGTGTTGAGTGCTCCAACTTTGGCAGAAGTGTTATTGATCCAACTCAAATACCATCAGCAGACTTGTTGCAAGTATGGTGCATGCCTAGCACAGCAAATGTTGGCGAGCAAGACATGCCTCGGCCTTTTGATCATGTAATTCATTCTCATTATAAATACTACTCTTTTGAAATTTATCTTGAAGTTTATAAGGGCAATGTTAAGGTTGTTAGTGTAAATCATCAGCCTCATGCTTAAATTCTCTGGATATTATGACAATACATAATGGCAATGCAACTTAAAATGTAAGCTGAAATACTTTTTTGAGGTTCGGAACTAATGTTTATACATATACAAACTCATTGTTCTAATTTGCTGAAAGTATTTTCTTGTACGCTTCAATGGATATGTTTTTACTCTGCTTCCTTTAAATTTTTTTTGTCAATGATTGAGCAAAATATAACAGATGTCTGTAAACAGATATGCATTGCTCGATAATTGTACTCATACTAAAAATATTTTCTTTTATGTTTCAATGGATGCTTTTTTTTACTGCTTCTTTTAAAAATTATTTTCTCAAAGATTGAGTAAAATGTAACAGATAAGCCTGTAAACAGATATCCATTGCTCAATTAGTGTAAACATACTAACTCTCACCCGATGCATATGACTGGAATGGCTAAGATCCACTTGATACCTTGTAGATTTGTTTATAATGACGAAGAATAATGTGGTTTCATCATGATATTATCATTTTACTCCCGCATTTTTCATATATGTGGAAGATGCTGGTGTGTTTTCATGGGTCGTCTATATGAATGTAGGAAGGATATAATGCATAGGTTAGTTCCTATGGTTTTGTTCCTAGTTCAAGGCTACGACTCTGAGTACTTGGATGCCACAACATTTGCTGTGACAACTATAGTATTGAGTATTAGGAATTTTCCTTTTCCCAACTATTTGGGTATTTGTCTCTTTTCGCTGGATGATAGATCTAGAACAAGTTGGGCTAATGGGCTTGCTAGATTGTGGTGGCACCCCATAAATAGGATGGTTATTTGACATGAATGATTCTCATGAAAGGAAAAGTCATGATGTCGGTTATTTAGTGTTTCTAAGCTAAAATCTAGTTTCTATTTTTCTAAAAGAGGGCAATGCTATAATGATGTTCAATTAACTTTATCTACAATGATATGGACTATCAATATTGTGCATGTTCCTTATTCTTAGACCAACACTAAAATCTCATTTCGTTCCAACTCTCATTGGATCACCAAATGTCTGGTTAACCTCTGACATACGTGGACTTTTTGTTGGTGCAATCATGCCCCAGAAGTTTTAATATGTCGACAATTATTTAAGTTTAAGTTAATATGTTGGATCTAACTCAAGTTATGAGTGCGTAGGATTGAAGAAGTCCAGGAAAGTCGGTGACCAGATTCTTGGCAAGAAAAAGTCCTTGTATGTCGGAAGACTAAATGCAAGGTAAGAGAAGTCCAAGAAGGTCGAGAATCAGATTCTTGGCATGAAGACCCAGAGATGAGGAAACTCTAGGCACAAAGTCCAAGGAATAGGAGGTTCATTTAGCATGAAGTACTTAAGATCGATTGAGTTTAGGGATGAAAAATCCTGTTTTAGGATATACCAAACAATTCGTAAGTTTGTCAATCGATTGGTGAGCTAAAACCTAAAATCCGGAAGCAAAAGAATGTATCAATCAATTGACTTATCGATTGGATAATTGATTGAGAAGTAACAAAATATTCCCAGATTGATTATCTGATCGATTGGGAATTCTCAATCGATTAGCTGATTGATTAAGAAGCCCCTCGTTCGAGAACAGAACATTCCCGGATCGATTGGTTGATCGATTGAGAATTCCCAATCGATCAGCCGATCAATTGAGAAGTCAATTGTTGCAGAACTTCAAATGGTTGCTTGCTACCTCCACTTGGTAGTGCATCCATTTGAGCCATCCACGCCGGCGATGGTGGTTGCACTCATTGTAGCGATTTTTTTTTTTTACTTCATTTGAATGGCTGTTAAGGCATGGCAACCCAGGTCCAATGTTTAGGGTTTGCCTGTGGCAACTTCTTAGATTTAGTGTTTAGGGCTCTTGTACGACATTTAAGTACGACTTTCCATTAACTTTATCTACAATGATATGGACTATCAATATTGTGCTTGTTCCTTTTTCTTAGACCAACACTAAAATCTCATTTCTTCATAGTCAGAGATTTTCTAATTCTTCTTATTCGTTTTGTTTAATGAGTTATATATCTCTAAATTATTCTTGAAACTCAAACAGGGATTTTAGGAGTTAGGACTTAGACTCTTATTTTTGCCCTTTTTAAATTTTCTTTGTTTGATTTCTAAATGAAATCTGTATTTAAAATTTTCACTGCTTACCATTATAGTGTCTGTGTGAGTGTCTCTTACACAATTTGTAATAATAATTTCTTCATTTTTTGCTAATATATTATCATCTTCCTCGAGGAGTTTCTTATCTTTTATTTTGTAAACACCTAGTAATACTCATAAGTCTATACTCTTTCGGTAGCTTTTTTCAATCCGATAAATTCTCTTTTGTTGTTAATTTCAAATTCACTGAAAAAATTATGATGGGATCATATTTTTGTGTTAACTTATCTGGCACTTATTTATTGTTTCCGAAATTACAGTTTTTCCAAGCTAGGGAAAGAGTTGTTTGATTATTTGGTACAATAACATTTATTGAAATAGTCTCATCTACGGAATAGAGAAAAGTTTGGTATATCTGATGGAATGACTATGCTAAAACGGAGGATACGAAAATAAATACAAAGAATAAGTATGGTTGTAGCCTACTAGAAGGGCCTTTCCTTTGAAAACTTGTTCATATGTAATTGGACAGAATTTTATCTGGAAATGACTCATGAACGTTAAGTCTTCAAATGTCTCTGTACTTAGCATGCTGGGTATTGCCTTATGCATTTTCATGATTTTAAGTTCAATGGGACCATGCAATACTGTTTGCACAAACCTCTGATTGTTTAGAATCCAGGTTTACTTATTCAGTAGTATTATGTAAATTTCTATATAAATTTGTTTCCCAGATTTTTTGAACTACTAATAAGGGGGTTGGTTGGCTGAAACCTGAATGGTAGATTTGTAGTTCCAAGTAGCACCTTGTAACAACAGAAATGCTTATTTTACTTGACTGAATCATAACTAATTCAACCTTTCATATAATCAAACCATCATTAAGTAAGGACCTTAAACTGTAGACCTAAGCTATGTTTTTTAAGTCCTCAAGATTTTGTGCAACACATAATGTTATGATATCCTACTGAAACTGAAAGTTACTTTGCATTTCCGCCAGATTTGTTATGTTAGTTTGATGTGAAACATATAATTTTTTTTTTTGGATATATGTAAATGGAAAAGTTGTGAAAAGAAAAGAGGCTCCATTGTGAATGAGACTTTAGTTTCATATTGAGAGTTTCAAGACATATTGGTTGATTTATATTGGTTTATATGTATATATGATGTGAACAAATATATGAGGAGAGACTCTCTCTCTCACGCGTGGGTGCGCATGAGTACAAATCCAAGACTCGGATTGACTAAACTAAGTTGACTCGTGTGTAGGCACGACTTGCGTGCGCGGAATGCCGAATCCGTCAGGGAAAAATTTGCCCAAGTGGAACAACCATCATTTTTCCACCTTCGCTCCCCAAACTTTCTCTCCGCTGTGCATTTTCGCTCAGTGAAACGGATGTCTATCGTAACCTCAAAACACAATCGGAGGAGGACGAATCTGCACTCTGTTGCTTAGCTCTCGGACTCGGCCGCTCTACACTTGGACTCAGACAACCGAGTCATCCCAAGCAGTACCCTACTTGACAGTCTGAGATTATCCGCTCAGGTCACTCTCATAGATAAGTTGAAATTATAAATTGGGTAACATTCTTATCATTTCTGACCATAACTAGTAGCTTTTCTTGCTTATGTTTTCTTCCATTTTCTTTAGTTGTTTTTTTTTTTCTGTAAATATTTTGGTCAAAGGTCTCTCTTTTGGCGACAAGAAATGAAAAAGAGAGTGTTCAGATTGCTATGGCCCCAAACTTTCATGGGCAGTTCAGGCATGGCTGGCACTGTGCAGATTCAGTGCTCCTATCTCTGTTCTGCTGCTGGTG
>JBBMJZ010028939.1:0-10279 GCA_037833815.1 Zingiber zerumbet
TCAACTTGTTTTCCATTTGGGTCATTATCTAAGGTTGTGTGAGTTGTCATTAGTGTTTTTATTTGTTTGGTGTTTTC
This sequence comes from Zingiber zerumbet, assembly GCA_037833815.1. Taxonomy (NCBI): domain Eukaryota; kingdom Viridiplantae; phylum Streptophyta; class Magnoliopsida; order Zingiberales; family Zingiberaceae; genus Zingiber; species Zingiber zerumbet. The sequence continues at coordinate 78 of JBBMJZ010028939.1, forward strand.
CATTCTAAATTTTTTAAGTAATTCCTTAATATATTTTTTGTTCGTAAACATAATTTCCTTCATTTGTTTGTTTAATTTATAATCCTACTAAGCTCATTTCAAATTCTTGTTCCATTAAGGTTATAAATTCTTATAAAAGTTTTGAGTTGGTTGAACCAAAGATTATATTGTCTACATATACTTGGGTTATAAAGATATCTTATTTGATTGGCTTTTCAAATAAAGTTGGGTCAATTTGTCCTTAATTGAATCCTTTAAAATTAGGTAGGAGGTTAACTTTTCATACCAGACCCTAGGTGCTTGTTTAAGACCATACAAGACTTTCTTAAATATAAAGACATGGTCAGGATGATCTAGACTGTCAAACTCATGTGGTTGACCTACATAGACTTCTTCTTTTATTAGCCCATTTTAAAAGGCGGATTTAACATTCATTTGATAAAGTTTAAACCCTTTATCAGTTGCATAGCTAAGTAGCATTCTTATAGACTCAAGTCTAGCTACTGGGGCATATGTTTCATCATAGTCAAGTCCCTCTACTTGACTAAACATTTTAGCAACTCATCTAGCCTTATTTTTAATAATTTCTCCATTTTCACTTAGTTTATTTCTGAAAATTCATTTTGTTTCTATTACTTTTTATTGTTAGGTGGTGATATTAAGTCTCAGACTTCATTTCTCTCAAATTGAGCTCCTACATGACTATGATCCAATCTGGGTCAAGTAAAGATTCTTCTATTGTTTTGGGTTCAATTTTCGAGATCAATAATATTTGACTTAAATTTCTAAAGGATGACCTAATCTGAACTTTTAGGTCTGGGTCACTAATTGTTTAGTCAATTGGATGATTTGAGTTGATTCTTAGGGTTCTAGAGCAAAATGAATTGAGGAGTTTAAAGATGCAGAAGGCCAAGTGCAACTAAGTCCTCTGACTTTGCCCTTGTATATATGATCGTGCATTTATCGATATTTCATTCTACATGAAGAAAAAAGTCCGTGGAGTCTTGAATTTGGGATATTGGATGTTCATGATGTGTTGGTCTCGTTGATAGACAAAGTGTTATGTGGAAGGCACCAACATGGTTTCATTTTGGCAAGCAAGTTTCTTGAAATTTTCAATTTATTGCACTAGTATATGTAGCTACGACTTACTTTAGAATTGCACTGAGATGGTTAGCCAGTTAGCCCCGTTAACAAAATGAGCAATAATGACGTATGATTTTGCTGTTTACAACTATGATAATACTCTTTCAGATACTAGAACCGAATTAAAATTGATCTTATCTCAATTCCAAATATACAATACCTCTACAAATAAACATATATTTGCAAATAATATCTATTATCATTCAATCATTCACAGATCATATCATTACCCTTACTAGAAAGGTTTTTCTTATTGACTGTTTACCCCTTAATTGGCATAGACACAAGTATTCGAGTGATTTCAAGTATCTTGATCATTCCACGCCCATTTAAAAACTGCAAGTGCTGTAGGACGCTTGGATCCTTTTTCAGCTTATCTTTGATGGACCGACACTGCCACAGCGGCATGTCACTGGAGGAGGCAATTGATTTGGCCGACAAGTGCATTGTAGAAATCCGATCCAGACTGGTTGTTTCCCCACCAAACTTTGTAATCAAGATTGTCGACAAAGATGGTGCCAAGGAGTTTGCCTGGCGCGAGACTATCAAAGATGCTGAAGTGGCTGGAGCTTGAAAACTCAGATGATGACATGTTTCTAATAGTGCAGTCATGTAGAGTATGTTCTTAGGTACATTTTGAAAGCTTCCTTCATCCTGTTCTTATTGAAACTTTCCTTGGGCACTTTCTGATTCATTTATAAGGTTATTTAAAGCTGCTTTTGGATGGATTTTCAGTTTGCTATTCATTTGGAACAAAAATACAACATTTTGCCCATGAACTAACATTAGGTCAAGGTCATGTTCAACTGTAAATCTTTGCAAAATTTTCATTTAGTCTTTAGAAATTCATTTCTTTTTTCAAAATAGCACTAGAATTTCATCAAATCCTTGAATTTTAAAAGCTTAATGTTATTGAGGAATGAGTAGGGGTGAGCAAAACTTTCACTAAATTGAACCAATTAAACCGATGAAATTAAAAAATTTAATTTGATTATTTTAGTATTTTAATTTATCAATTTTTTCTTTAAAAAATTAATTTATTCAATTAATTCAGTTCATTTTAAAAATTCATATTTGATTAAATTAAATAAATTAAAATTAAAAAATAAACCACTAAATCTCTGAAGTTAAAAATATTCAAATTCAATTAAATATTTTATCATTGTTAAAAAACTTCAATTAATTTAATTTTTGATCGAATTTTATTAATATCCATTATCATTGTTAAAAAATTTTAATTAATTTAATTTTCAATCCAATTTTATTAATATGGATTAGATTAGTTGGAAAAAAATTTGATTTATTCAATTTAACTCAGCGTGGAATGAGATGTACATCCTTCAAAAGGGGTATTTTAACAATTGTGAATTTTAAGGGGCCAAAGTGATTTTTTCCCGTTAGCTTCCTGTTCGTTAGGTAACATCATACTTCTTGCGACTAAAACAGAATTTGTTCACTGTTCTTTTTTCTAAAGATATTAAGTTCATGAAAAAACCGTGTTTAGAACTTGTTAAACAAAAACTTCAGAATTAACCAAAATATAACTACCGAAAAAGATTAGTTTACTACTCATTACTATCTCTGCAACAGATCACCTTAACATCTTAGTTTCTATTCATTACCATCTTTCTAAATTTCTGCATAAACTTTTTTACTCATCTTCAATCTTTTCCCGAAGCTAAAGTTCGCCACACTCACTCCGAAGAGCACTAGTATGCCACTAATTTGCATGTAGAGTAATTCTGAATAAGCTTTTATGGCATCTTAATGCTTCAAGAAGGTACCGGCCAACTTATTCACTCCGGAGAGCTTGGGATATGCCTCCAATTGTGCGTGGAGTCGTCCTGCAACACCCTCCGATCAGACGAGCCCCGGCCTCATGCCACGCTCTAACATAAGAAACAAAATCCTCATCGGTGACGCCGGTGCACACCTGAGTGAATCAAAGGATCGCACCATTAGAGCATTCAAGTCATCAAGAAGTATCCTTAGAAAGGTGAAAACTTTTTAGTTGTCTCCGGGTGTCGGGTGTAACTTACCACCCATTCCTTTTTGTCAGCATCATATCTTTCTCCGCTGTTTGGATATATCAAAATTGGCTTCTCGGTCACCTGCAAACACAGGAGACAGAAGTTTCAGAAGTACATTTATTGCAAATTTGATATGGTTGTGAGTAACCAGATACAAATAAGATGAATGCAACTTAGCTTGGTGCATTTTGGCAGATTTAACTATATAGACAGAAAGGCATTCATTTACCATGTTTACCTTAAATTTAGGATATTAATTAGGATTACCCTGCAACATGTCTTTCCATCTTTCCGTGTTTGTTTGTATGGAATTGAAATAGATAAAGAATATAATAGAACTAGATTTTTCCTTAATTTGGTTCATAAAATGGGACGGGCATTGATTTGTTTAGTGCACATGCTCTTCCTTTTTTGCCAAATTTGTAGCAGTGATAATTGGCTAAGTCATCTAGCCCGACTTCCGTATTCAACTTGCTCAGCCTATCCTATTTATTAGTTCAACCTTCTTGATCTAACAGAACTTTCTATTCTGCCCATTTGGTTTAACCAACTTGCTCTCCCACTGCACTTGATTAGAAGGCCCAACTGATTCCGTGATTCGTGCGACCATTTTGTTCGAATAAATTGACCAGCTCAACTAAACCATCCATCTTGATTGACCCGTCAACCATCCTAACATGACCAAACCAATTGATTGAGCTGAATAGATGAGAAATAGTTATTCTTGAAATAAGTTAGTGGTATAGAAATCGGCATTTCATTGTTACAACCAAGAATATGAATCCTTAAGTGCAAAGCAAGTGCTGTGTTATAACAAGAGCAATGTTTGCAGTTTGGAATGGTTAGAGTTTGATATCTGTAAACTTGTGGATAATGAATGACAAAAACAGCATTTTTCATGATGGCTTAAACGGCTAAGACAACAAAACATTGCTAAATAACAGGCACTTAAGGATTTGTGAAGACTCGCGCAAGATGAACATAATAACAAGTGACCATACGAAGTGTAACCACCAGACATATAGTAGTAATACCTTTTTTATAGAGAGAATTAACCCCTCGATGAATCTCGGAGGGGTACAGTTTATTCCAACTGCAATGACCTTCTTACATGCATCAGCGATAGAAGCACACTCGGCCATTGAATCACCGCTGACCACGTTAACACCATCCTTTGAGTTAAAAGAAAACCAAGCTGGAGTATTTATGTTTTCTTCCTCGAGAAGTTCAGCATATGCCTGTGAAGTGAAGAAGGATTTCACAAAGATAACGATTAAGTTGCTAATAAGTTGTAAAATAGCTGAAAATTCGAGATAAGATACCAAAAAGTCAGGATCATATGATTAGTTCTAATTTATATAGTAAATTGTATGACCAGGACAACACTGGTGATGCATTACACCACATTTCTTTCTTTATTCTCAGTTTAATGGACTCATGGACAGGATAAGCAAAGCAGCGACCAGTGTGTTCTCGACAGATAATGAAACTGTAAATAACACTTCATGACAGATAGGCAAGTAAGCTAACGGATAGGACTTTTTTTAGGTGATTGAGTTACAACTTCACTCAAAAAAAAATCCTAATGCCTCCTGAGGCGGCTGCCTTTGAACCCAACCTTTCCCTGCCTCTACACTCTACAGGTGATCTATGACTTTTTACTTGACAAACAAATAAACTATCACAAGAGAAATGAATGCTTGGCATGCAACGGTTTCAAAGGAACATAGAACACGATAGTGAGAAGCGGACTATCATAGAATTATCCATGTGCAATCTAAAATTGACAGTGATTCACTGAGTCTTGGGGTCGCTTACAAATTAGCCAAAGTGCGACAGAATGGAGATTAAATGTTAAGCAAGTGTTGGAAGTTTGATTATGTATGTTTGATAAAGAATTAGACAAAGATCTTTCAGCGTCAAAGTTATAGACAAAGATCTTTCAGCGTCAAAGTTAAACCCAAGTATCTTATACCAGAAATTATGGCAAGGATCTTAGGAAGGTTATTCTTTTTGTATTCAAGTACAGTTAAAGTGCCTATACGGACGATGTTCGAGGTTCCAAGGAGAAGAACCTAATGCAACATCAGAGGTCTCATAGCTGACGTGAAAAGAGTGAAAAACACTTACTGAAATTAAGGAAAGTAAGACCAATTATAACTAACACATATCTGTCAATTATAAGTACCTGAGCTTCCAGTTTATTGGGAATTGTTTCAAAAGCAATCAAGTCAGCACCTGATTCAGCAAGGACCTCAACTCGTCTCCTGTGAAATTCCTTCAATTTTTCTAGGGTCATTTCTTTGCAATAAATTCCACTGCAGATATCAATTACTCGTCAGCAGAATGACAAGTCGAAAAGGGCAAGAATCTTAATAACACTTCTTAGTTGAACGACCTATACTCAGAACCATCTGCTAAGTATGCGCCATAGCTTCCAACAGAAGCTGCCACTAAAATTGAAGGTTTCTTCTTTTCAATATTTTTATCAGATTCATTTAATTCCTCGTAAAATAATTCACGTGCTTCACAAGCAATTTCAACACTTTTCCGCAATAAGGCTTCACTTTCTTCTGAAGTAAATCCCCTTGACGTAAAACCCTGAATAGTAGCCTGCTTCAACAGAAGTTAGGATAAACAGAAATGCACGAGAAAGAACTGATCGCTGAAATTATAAGGGAAAAAAAATACCTGATAAGATGATGTAATTATAACATTAGCACCAGCTTTAAGATAATCCAGATGAACCTGTTTTTTTAGGAGAATTAGATAAAGATGCTTCAAGATGCCACATGCATTAAATGCTGATTTTTGAAGGCCAAGCAAATAAATAAGCAACCGATCTGCTTTAAGCAAAAACAAAAAATGGATAGCATACTATTAATAATCATAGGGTTCATACAATAGATCCTTCCCCGGATCCCACGTTGACGGGAGTTCCATGCCCCGGGCTGCCCTTTATACTATTAATAATCATATGGCAAGTTATTTGTATCAGCTCCCACATTGTTGACCCGCCGCCTTTCTTATACAAGACTTCGTTGTTGTTTATTTTGAAGGGAGAGAAGAAAAATCCATAGAATTTCAAAGAATATAAGCAAGTTCAGTTTGTGATATTTGTCATGATAAATGTGTTACAGTTCGTTGCAAAAATGCCAGTAAAATTTGATAACGTTGCTAGTGGTTTAATATTATACACATTCCCAACAAAAATTCTAGGGCTTTAGTCCTACATAAGCTTGCTTCAAAATATGACAAAACCTATGTAACCATCTAAAGGAAGCATTTAGCATAAGTGAAAATACAGAAGCACAACACTTGCTTCAGAAGATAGAAAGGCAGAGAAGGATTTCTATGATCGAGTGCATCTGTTAGAGATGGGAAAAAGTTATTTTCACGTCATGGGTAAGATAGTAATCAGATAATAAAATTATCAAGCTAACAAAGAAATGCTATCTGACCTACCTACAAATGCTTACAATCTCTGCTATAACTGCCGGTAAACCCTTAAATGACTCAATGTGTTGAACAACAATTCAAAATTGATCCAATGGTTCAGAATTTGCTAGGACGTATGCCAAACAGTCAAATTTCTGAGTTTGCATTTCCTATCAACATGTTGGCTGGCAATTTGTCGCAGCCTTAGGATTCCATAATTGAAAGGCTATTTCCATTACTCGAAGCCAAGTCATGTACATGGAAATGAAGCAAAGTGAAGCAAAGTGATGCTCAAACCTGGTAAGGTTCTAACTTGCACAAAATTAGTTTGCTTGACCGATACTTGTTAAATCCACATCAAACACAATGTATTTAAGTAGATGCATATCATGAGATATCCAAAAGTAAGTAAAATAATCTACTTTGGTCCTATAATAACCAAATTAGCAGACATGAGAAACTGCTTTTCACCATGGGTGAAAGGCAATCCATTCAAACTCAACGAATTCCAGATGTGTTATGAATTAGAAACATCAACAAGAGCCTTGTAACATCACAGGATCAGTGTAGTTTTTATGAATTAGAAACATCAACAAGAGCCTCTTGAAACATCACAGGATCAGTGTAGTTTTTTTCATTAGTGTTTCTCCTCGTTCAACAAGCACAACAGAGAACCAATATAAAAATAATTTTAAAACCCTAGAATGTTTTTCAATTACAATCCATTCAATTTACTCTTCAAGAATAAAAATTAAACTGTGCGTCGGTTAATCGAAGCCAAACAAAAATCCATTTTTTAACACCTTTCCTTAGCGTACGGTGGCTACAGTGCCATCCAAGCAAAAAAAAATCTATCTTTTCCTATGATCGCAACTTTGGCACTACCCGATCGAGCAGCCGCTGCGGAAAGAGAAAAGGAAATGATCGATTACCTTGCGGATGAGATGGGGGGAACTAATGAGGCACTTGGCGCTCCAGAGGGGATCGTTCAGATCCGCTCCGTTCGCCTCGAGCTCCGTCGCGAGTCCGCCGTCGATCACCGCGCATTCCCCGACCTCCCGGAGGAAGTCCCTCATCAGCGCTGGCGATTCGTCGCGCAGCACAAGCCCCATCGCGCCTCTCTATCGCACACGTAACCAGAGGAACAAGAAAAAGGCGGAGGAGAAGACGCACGCAACAGGTGGCGAACGAGCGCTACAACAGCAGAGGGCGTCGCCGACTCGCCGCCATGGGTGGATTTCAGGGTACTCATTATTGGTCCTTCCTATTCGGCAAAATTTGGGGCCCCATTCCTTTTCCGACTCGAAATGCGCGGTACAAATCTGGGCGAACGTCGACGTACAAAAAATAATTATAAGGGTTCTCGATCTAGGCTTTGTTTGTTTGCTAACATTATGCTACCTGCGTCTGCGACCAAGAGACATACCGATCTTACAATTAGCTACCTTTGTGGGCCCCACATAAAAAATAAGTTAGTTCGGTCTGGTAGTTGAGCGGGGCGGACGGGAGAGCTGACAGATAAGTAGATGACGTTACAACGCAGAGAAGAAACGTCTCAATGGATTTCCATTGCAAGTTGCCACGTCAGATGAGATAAGATTGAAAAACATCTTTGCAAATAAGTGCTCGATTTGCTTGCGTATAGCTCAGTGCCCAAGAATTACTGGGTGTTTAGGTTTTTTTATTTTTTATAATTCACCTGTTTTTGAAATCAAATTATTAAGTGAGGATTTTTTTCCTAAGAAAAATATCAGTTAATCTCATTAATTATTTTTAAAATAATTAATTTTATTTTATAAAATAATTTCTTGGACTATAAGGATAGATTAGAAAATACATACTTAACTAGAAGTCTAGTATCCTTTGATTATATACTTCTATTTAGAAAAAAAATATATACAAGGGAAACAAACTGTTAAAGCTGTAAATGAATCAAGCGTTCGTGAACAAGTTTAGTGTTCAGCTTGGTAAGAGTTTATTTATGCTCATTCAATATACATAGGATTAATTAAATAAACAAGTTTGAAGAGCTCATTAAGCTAAACAAACAAGCTTGAACACATATGTGTTTAGCTCGTTAACGTTCGTGAACAATATTTATGGACAATATTCGTGAATAATATTCATGAACCATACTCATTAATAAAACTTTTTTCAATATGCTAAATAAATAATAAAATAAAATAAATAAATTTAAATTATCAAGTTCAATAAATCATCAAACAACTAAAAGTTTCAAACAATCAAACAAGCATGAATTGAGAACTTGATTACATCTAAATGAACCAAGTTCAAACCAAGCTTCAAACAAGCTCAAACTCATAAAAAATAAATCAAGTCAAGCTCGAACACTCATTTCAAAAGCTTAGTTCATTTTAAGCTTAGCTTAGCTCAGCTTGGTTACCTTATCAAATAAGCTTAAACATCCCAAAGTTCAGCTTGGGTAAGCTTGTTTACAGCCCTACGAATTATGAATATCTAGATGATAATTTGAATGTCCTACCATAACACTATAGCCCCGAAAAAATAAAAACCTTATAGTAACCTGTAGTGGGGATAGTAACTTGTAGAGGGGATAATTTCTGACCTAACGATTGTACCATTTTTGGAGATGGTATTTTTAGTTTTCAGTCATTTGAGATGGTCTGTCCTCCTAAAAGACTTCCCTTAGTTGATAGAAATCTACATTCTAATCAACTAATCAAAGTAATTTAATTATTTAATTATATAATTTCATTGTTTTCTCTAAAAATTACATGCCTTTTAAATAGATATTTTTCAAAAAAGAAAGTCTAATGACTTAATTGATATTTAAAAAATTAATAATAATAAATATATTATCTAATTTAAATTAATAACAAATTTAATACCTTATTAATGTTTGAAAGGGTTATTTGAATAAGTGCCGCAAGCGATAGTCCAGGACTACGAGTGATTCGAGTATACTTACTTTTATTTACGAAAATCAAATATTCATTACTTGGAAAACCCATCTTTTTGTTTATCATAGCCTCGATTGCAAAGTAAAAATTACGTAATGAGAGAATGTAATTTTAGAAGACAGAAGCATGTTTTCAAATAAATGCTCGAATTTCTAAATCCTAAATTTCAAAAGACCAACAAATTATGTATGGAACTTGGGAAGATTAAATTATACGGAGAATTTAGAAAATTAAATTATAGGAAGAGCTAGAAAGGCTAGACTATATAGAGAATTCAAAAATCAAATTGTATGAGATCGAAAGATCTAACTATATAATGAGCTTGAAAATCCAATCTATGAGTCAGGAATTGAACGTCCTTTAATATAGAATGAACCGTATAGACCTCACATATTTTGTAAAAGGTCTGACCTGAGCGTTCGACACGTATAGACCTCACAGGCTCACATATTGACCTGGAATGAGATGGATATGTCAGCTAACATTGGCCAAATGAGCACTATGGTTGTTCACATAATAAATTGGTTGTTCGACAACTCGACGTGGCCGGTGTGACCCTCTAACAATCAAATCAACACAGAGGTGAGAAAAGATATTGCCTTCTTGAGGAGGACTTTTGTAGGGAAAAGAAGAACAGTTGATCAGA
>JBBMJZ010028965.1:0-10277 GCA_037833815.1 Zingiber zerumbet
CATACCAAAATTGTATTTAGTTGATTATATCTGAATTGACTGAATCTTTCCTCAAATATTTTAGACTCTTGCCGCTGCTAGAATGTTAACTCCATCTGGTCCCATGGGACAAACACATTGGGGTGACACTGCTTCTAATAGTCCAGCTCCTGCAACACATTCAGCAGACTCTCAATTGAAGGTGTGTTTAACTACAGCTTGCCTCCTAGTGACATCAATTTTTGATCGTCCCTTATACTTTATGTTAATCTTTTAATCATTGTTAAAGGTGGTGATCAATTTTTGCAGAATTTAATTCTGTTAACTGATTTTAGCGTTTTTCTATTGTCTGTTGAAACTGATTTGGTCTTATTTTACTTGCAACAGCAAGAACTTGCTGCGGTGTTTAAGAAAATTGGTGATAAGCAAACCTGTACGATTGGATTATATGAACTCTACCGAATTACTCAACTCTATCCCAAGGTGAATTCCTTGTTCCAAATACTAATATTGTTTCAATCATTTGTATATTTTGTTGTACTATGCATGCTGAAACTTCTGGTTTTATTTATAGGTAGATATATTTGCCCAGCTCCAAAATGCGAGTGAAGCATTTAGAACTTATATTAGAGATGGACTCGCTCAGGTTTGTAGGATTTCCCCAAAAAGCTTCCTTTATAGCACTGTGAATATTGTGTTTATTGTATCTGGATTTTGTTATTTCTTCATCCAGATGGAGAAGAATGCAGCAGCTGGAAGGACACCTTCCAGTCTTCCCATAGCTACTCCACCACCACTGGCAACTATTTCATCTCCAAAGTTTGGACCACTTTCTCCTGTACACACAAAGTCAATTAATGCAAAAGCTGAAAGCATAAATCCCAGTGCATACACAGATGATGGTATTGCCGGAACAACTCCTGCCTTGCGAAGTCAAACTGACCTTTCAGAGTTTAGGTCTCATTTAGGAGATGAACGAATGGACCGATATCCAGCTGGTAACTCACTCTCATCTCTTTCTTTGTGTTCAGGTGTCTGAATGTACTCATCAAGTTGTGAGTGTAGGTCTGCTTTGAGTTACATCTTATTGCTAGAATGATGTGTTCATGCTTTCAAGCTTTTCCAGCCCCTGCAGTAACAATGGGGACCCTCGATGCCATCAGAGAACGGATGAAAAGCATACAGGCTGCTGCTGCCGCTGGCAATTTGGATGGTTCAGCTCGACCATTTGGACATGTCAACTGTAATGCCCTTCACGGAATAGAACGTGGTGGTGATGGGGAAGCCCCAACACAGGGCAATATCCTTCCAATGGATGAGAAGGCATTGTCCGGGTTGCAAGCAAGGATGGAGAGACTGAAAAGTGGATCCCTTGAGCCACTATAGAGATGATTGTTTCATATGATATTGCAGGTCACATAGATTCATGTAAATGAGCGATGAGAGTTATCTGCTAAGTGTCTGGGGGTATTGGGATCGTGAGATGAGATGCTGGGCTTGTGTATTGAAGCACCTTGGTTCCTATCTTTTTATGGTGATGCAGATCAGAAGATCATCGGCCATCACCAGTTGAGGTAATTTGTAGTGTTTTTCATTGGTCTAATGTAAAAGGATAATTCGTTTACATGCCCATATGTTCGATTCATTTTGCCGTGAAAATGTAAAACCCTGCTTCATATCTAGGCAACTCTTCTCTTGAATTCCTTCTTTGTTATTTAGGACTGGAATGCTATCCCTTCCCTCTCCGGATCAGATGGTTTAGATTGATCATATATATGTATGTAGAACTTTGCATGCCTATGCAATTGATGTCTTCTGGTTAAAGAAGATCAAAAAAGGTGATGGATTATCAAATTAAGTCCTAAGATTGGTAAAGTTGCTTAACTCATTTAAATCTTCCAGTGTTAGGATATGAGCATTGGAGGTCAATGTGACATGAGCTATTCTGACTCTTCGTCCACAAAATGATGTTCCATTTTGATTCCAACTATTATGTGCCGCATAAGCGTATGACATGTTTGAGTCGCGCTGACTCTTTATCTCTATTTGGTTCATTGGGTTCCTCTTAAACCCTATTTTGTGAGTTCATCCCACCCAAATCCAATTCTTCCTGCCCGTTGCACTCATTCAATTTCCTTAATTCTATTGATCATCCCATTTGATTTGTTTGTTCAGGCCATTAGACGTGTCTATTTCCCGTCTGATGGCCTTGTTTATCTCATAATTCAGTTGCTGACTCATCCAGACTGATTTGTTAGATTTGCACGGCACCTCTCCCTCAGTTGTCCACCTTTTAACTAGTTAACTGTGCCCTTTTGTTGCTGAATTAACCCATCCAACTCGATCTTCATATTTAGCTTCGTTTTAGATGTGGAATTGATAATTGATATTAGAGATGGAATAGTTCATTCCACTTCTTTCATTATAAAATGGATGAATAGAATAACCGTTCCTTGAAATTGTCATTCCACTCTAGATGAAGTCGCCCTCTAGTCCCCATTGGTTAGTCTGATATGGATTTAACCACACTATATCACGACCGAAATAAGTAGGAGTTTAAATTTAACTAGGGCGAATATTCTGGATGTGAGCTTTTGAGTGTGCGTAAGTTGTGTTTTAAATTTATCTGGTAAGCAAATTAGACGGGAAGGTTATTAGTCAAGCAAAGTCCGATTTAATTGCGTACCAAAATAATTCGTAATCTTGAAAATTATGATAGTAAAAACATTTATTTTTTATTTAAAAAAAAAAACAATCTCACAATCACATCCATAAAAGTGAGAAAAATAAATTTAATTGTGCGATTAGGATTAAAAAAACGCATTCGCAAGGTATAAGTTTAAATTTAAATCCATAAAAAAGTAATTTTATAACTTAAATTTAAAGGAAATTCATCCATTATCCATTGAACAGAAGTAATGCATGAAAAACTCGGATTCGGAACATTTTTAAATAAAAAATAAAAATTGAGAAAAACTGCTTTTATGACTTTGAAAACTAATTATAAGTTTTGTCCTAAAGAAAATATTTTTTTCCCCAAAGTAAATTTGTTTTCCGCTACAGAACCATGAACCGCCAAACTGGTCACGAACCATTCTGAATAGGGACGAATCTAGAAATTAAAATATTCTTCAAGAAAGTTATCCTCTATTTTATTGTGAAGTGTTGTCTTTACATACATCAATACTGAAGAGACAGTGGTGGTAGAAATAAACAATGGTAAAATAAAATTAATCAATCTAGCCAGCATAACATAAACTTTTGACCGCATATTCTTAATCAATTGTTGATACAACTCAACAAGTATAGAAACCTTTAAATTTTAAATTATATCAAGTTTATAATGTACTAATTCATATTCCAAAGCAACGAAGTCTTAATCTATAAAATCTTCAAGATAAAATTTTCTTGTAAGCTTGCAAATATCATGTTAATTTAGTCAACTGAGTTTTTAGAATATAAAATTATATTAAGAGAAAGAAGTTTCACTAATGACTCATTGAACAAAGTATTTAACTCCAAGACAAAATCTATTAATGCATAATCAATATGAGGAGAAGAAGTTACACTAATATAGACAAAAACTCACATATTTTTCTTTAATTTATCCCTTTTCAATTATCAAATCATTCGTTAATTAGTATTACAATATTAACAAATTAACATCATTAAAAAAAAAAGAAAATAATAAAAATAAAATGTCTTATTTGTTAAAGACAAATACTTCAAATTTTTGAAATCATTTTATTTATATCGACAATTTTGATTTTCAAATTTTATACACAGATATTCCAACATATCTAGTTGATAAGACTTATTTTAAATATGAACGTCTTACCTCATTTTGGACAATAATATGATTTTCATATATTTATTTTCTTTATTTGAATCTCGTTCAATATAAATAGAGGATGATTAATAGATATCACAAAGAAAAGAAATTGAAGAAATTTGGACACTAAAAATTGGAAGATGTTCACTAGATTACAGTTGCATTGTAGAGACCATAGAAATTAAAGTGCTTTCATTAATTTGACAAAAAAAATTTCTTAACGAAAGATAATATGAGTGTCATTCCTTTCTTTATATTCCATTTTAAAATAATTCAATTTATATTCCTAAAGAAATAATAAAATAAAAATCAAATAAATAATAGTTGACCAATTACTTTATTAAATAAGCTTAAATAAAATAAAGTTAGGCTCAGTCTAGCTCTCTAAGCATAAACAAATGCTGCAGAAGAAACTGTTTCTTTTTCGCAGCAGCCAACACAAAATGTTATCGAGGATTAATCAGCTCAGAGCGTTGCTTCAGCCTAACCCTAATATGTATATTTTAATAAATAAGAAATGGGTTGGGCTATTCTAATTCCCAATTCAAAATTACAAAATATGATTTTGTAATTTAAAAAAAAACTGTAATTTTCGAAAGAAAAAGTTAAACGGAAATTGCAAATTTTCAGTTAAATATTTATATGAAATGAACTTACAAAATGAAGGAAACTAAGCATGTGAAAAGTATTTGAACATGAAAAAACAACACTCAACTAGCAATTAACCAATAATCTTTTTTTATAGAAGAAAATGCAAGAGCCAGTAGAAAGTGAGACTAAAGAGCCTCCAAAATTTTTGTATGTCTGATCAGACACTCAATTTTATGCATTATGATTACAATAAGAAGGTTAAATCAACTGGGTCCAGGAAAAATCCCGGTCAACAAAATATTCAAAGTTCGTAACCCCATTTGTGTGGCATGATCTATAATACTTTACAGTTTGGTAATTACAGAAAATTAAAGCTTTAGCTTCAGTAACTTGATTATACCTTTAGGATTTCTCTTATTCTCAATGTATCCTTCCTTAGGAGAAGCAAGTCGTATAAATCATGCTGTGCAAGGAAGCAACATGTGACACAGATCCACAAGAATGAATAGGTCTTGCCATCTAAAGTGAATTCACTGCGGTTTCACATTAATGCTTTTACATGCTTTTGGCATGCTTGCATGTGTTAGCAATTGGTTCTCCGATGCAAAATCTCTTCTGCACCAACTCTCATGTTAGGAGTGGATAGATTCTTTGACCTATCATCACTCACCCCAACCTCCACAGTAAACACTGCACAAACCGGTCGATGATCTGAAAATTTAGACTCCCCTCTGATGTAAGACAACTGCACAATTCCATCACCATGCCACAGAATGCGATCACACCTGAAATTGTTAGGATTCATTTTATTCAACCAACAGAAGGAAAATTCTGAAAAACAAGGTGTTTGGTGCATTCTAACATGAATCAAACAGGTGCAGAAGTTTATATTATTTTCTAGTCATGGCTCGATGATTGATTATCTACGAACAATCAAAAGAATGTGACCTTTAGCAGTAGGTGCACTTCTTTAATCTATGATCGCCTAGTGCTAATGATATTTCAAAAACTTCTCACATTTGTAGAACTTAAAGCAACAATAGTTTAGTATTTGTTTCAGTAAACTATAAAGCTAAAAGATCTTTTCAGCAGATTAGTTTGAATTTAGAAGCAATTTTACCATGCAGGTGTTCTCCGTTTCTTCTTTGATGTTGCAATCTCGCCAGCATACATATCTGAGTTGTTTGAGTATTTGTAAGTTGGAGCAAAGTAGATCTTCCCTTCATTCCATCCCTTGAACACTCTCCCAGCTTCTCTTTCAATTTTAAGCTATCAAAACAATTTGGATGAAAAATCACCAAGCCAGAAGTTTTTCATCACAGATGTGAGTAATACACGTCATACAGGATTCATTTAGCAAAAGGAAGAAGAATCTCCTCAGCACATTTGCTAGTCAGTTGGACTAGGAATAAGAAAACAATGTTACGTGGAATGGTACGATGGACCAGAATAATAATGATAAAAAACACTTCAAGTATTACAAATGTCTGCAAAGGAAATTTAGATAGACATTTGATTTTGTTGTGCATGTTTTTCACTTGTGGATTTTATTAGTAGAGAAGGTTAGATTACCTGATCCTTCTCGAAAAGTGCATCCCAGTTATTATCCTCAAGAAGATTTTTAGTTTCACTATACCTCAAAGAAATCCGGTAATTCAAATCCCCCAACCATATGACACGGCTGAGCAATCAAAAAAAGTGAATCAAGATTAGTAGACTCTGTTTCATTTAGTGTAGACAATTATTTATAAGAAAATCTTACTCATGCTCAAGAATTTTTACAGGTATTCTTTGACTAGTTCTGCAAATTTTCCTGAATTGTGTATGTTTCAGTATTACTGAAACGTCAGAATTTCTTTTCAACTCATCACCTCCTTTCTCCCCTGAAGCCAAATGACTGCAGACGAAGCAAAAGCTTGTTTGGTGCAATGACATGCTCACTGAAATGCATCCCTAAAAGGTTAAAGAATGAATAGCTTTCAAAACAAAATAATACACTAGAATGCAAGTGAAAGCTGATGAAAAATTTGACAAGCCTTCCTCTCACCTTATTACCAAGATAACCCATAATGCCCCTTCCGATACAAGAGACTCGTAGGTGTCCTATGTACTGGACAAGTTCTCTCCTCACCCAGACAGTAACAAAAATCCCCACCATTTGTTTGCTGGCTATAAGGCTATACTTCTGCTTTCTTCTTGTAGGTGTAACAGGAAAACCTGAAAGAGAATAACTTCCTGCTTCTTCTTCCTCTTCTTCTTCTTCCTCCTCCTCCTCTGAGTCTGTGTCATTGAAGTGAGCATGTTGGCAACTAAAACATGACTCTCTGTAGTACTTCCTTGTTGCTTCAGCAGGGCAGTTGCAAGCCCTTAGACGGCGTCCCTCCTCTGTTCTGAAAGTTTTGCTAACAGCTTTGAGTGATGGTTTCTGAAAGAACAATGGCCCGCCTGCCAATTTTGACTCTCTAGATATTGGAGTCTTAATGTTGGAAGCCTGGGATGATGTAGAGTTGATATAAGGAGATGATGTGTGTGATTCAATATCAGTCTCTGAATCAATTGGACCATTCAATGCTTGGTTAATTAGAGATAGCCACTTTGTTGCAGGTTCATTGTCCTCAATTACAAGTACATTTCCAGCATTCAGAGGAACTATCTCCTGAAAGCTGGAATACCATAAAGAAATAGAAATATAAGGTTCTAAGAGGATCCAAACAGAGCTAGGATGTGAATCCATCGCTTTCCTTTGAAAAAGATATAAAATCCAAATTACCCTAAAACATATAAATCTGAGTGATCATCAGAGGGGAGGAAGTCACTTAGGTTAAGTTCCTTATGAGGAGTATTTCCTCCAACATTCCATGTTGCCACAAAAATCCTAAATCACCATGACAATGGAAATATGCCAATATATAAATTGACAAGTAAGCAACATAAAGGTGAGATTTAAGATAAAAAGTGCAAGGGATATCATCATGCCTGATTGCCTTGCTAGTTATGGTGCTGGAAGCTCTAGACAGATAGTCACCGAGAATCACGCTCTCAACCTGTGAATCTGTTTCTTGAATGATATTTTAGAAATAAAAAAATTACTAATAAATTACAAAGAAAGACGCTTGGAAATCAGAATGTAGAAAGTAAATACATATCATGTTTGGTATAGGCAATGCAATCATCATGGTGATTGTGGATTAAGGGTGAAAAAAATGGAGGCGGTTTATCATTTTGTTATTCGCTATTCTACACAATAGTAGTGGTATTTTCAAATTTGTAAGTGGGTTCTAGGCATCGCCTTGACAAGATTTCTCTGATGTGTCCTCTTTTATTCTATAAAAACCCTCAATTTTAATAAGTGGTGATTTGCAAATTGCAACCATCATACTTTAGAACTTGAAGATTTAGAGGATAATTCAATCAGCATGATGATTTAGAACAATCAACATTGACATGAAAATAACAATGACATCACTATCATCTAAGTCAAGGGTGATATTCAACAAAATAAATACCCATACCAAATCGTTCAAATGGACAGAAAGAGAAATATATATATATATATGGTTGTACCAGAAATGCTTTTCCCAATGGCAACTGAAGAGGTTGAGAAATGTGGACTTCCTCGAAATTCAACTGATTTACATATTAAGAATATTAAGGGAAGCACAGATGGATTAAAATAACAAACAAACATTGATAATATCAGAACAAGTATTTGAGGATATCCGGTGCTGCAGATACAATATGTTATCTTTTGTGGCTGACAAAGAAAGGATCTCTATAATTAGTAAAATTACAAACACAAAGCAGAAAGTTGAATTATCTTTCTGCAATATGCCTTTTGCTGTCATTGCTTTTTTCTTAGCTGAAATGAGCTTTGGTTTCTCCTTTTGCTCTTTGATGGTGGTGGAATATATTTAATCTTAAAAGTGAGGAATTGTGCAAAGGTTAGGGGTGGGCATGGTTCTGTTTGGTCAGGAAAACCAAAATATTTGGGAAAATCCAAACCAAAACCAAACCAAAAATCATTTCAGTTTGGTTTGGAACCTCTAAGTACTCAGTTTGGTTCAGTTTAAAATCATTAGATATATATATATATATATAAACCAATTATAGTTTCGCAACAATAATTAAACCTAAACTAATAACAAACATTATCATAATTTAATGTCAATATTGACTAAGGAACATAAAAAGTATAAAGCGATAAGAAATCATAAACATTCTATTTCTTTTTCAAGACAACATATATATACATATTATGAAAACCTTAACAGCTCATTTAATGGTTTGTATTTGTTCAAACTAAAACCAAATTAACATCAATAATCTTACCTAATATCCCAACTGAAAGCATACCGATTAACCAACTTTTTTAGTTTGAATTGGTTTGGTTTATTGGGTTTAGGTTATAGATGTCCACCCCTAGAAAATGCAATATTTTTAATTTATCTTTGGAGTTGTACAAATCTATGCACATGTTCAAATCCATTATTTATTCCCCAAAATTCCAAGAAAGTCATCCAAATGATCCTTGTGACTACACATCAGCGATCTAAGAGAGGCCAGCAAAAATTATTTATTTACAAGATCAACAAAGGCACATAAAGATCAAAAGATTATGACTAAACTAAACAGTAAAGTTACGAAATACACAAATTAATAATTCAAAACCAGAACCTACCTGGCGTGGTACTTTCGCTTGTGTTTCTAACATTATTGTCATTGCTCCGTATAATATTCCAAACCGAAAACTGCAAATATGATCAAGATTAAAAGCTGGAATAAGATTGCCACGACTTTCTCTTCAGAGTAGACGCGAGGCAGATTGCCAAGTTTAGTTCACTTGTAGAGTTATATTGAAACAGCAATCTAAAACTAAGAACGAAATCTTCTGCAAGCTTATCGCAGGAAAGATCGCGACATCAAATACTGATAAAAAGAAAATCTCTTAAACAAAAAACGGTTACCTTTTTCCATCTGCTATCCTTCAAGCTCATTTTTGACGCAATCCCCAGATTCCTTCTCCAACGCTCCCAAAAAAAATTGCAACTTTTTGATCGAATCAACTCCAAACTGCACCAGACAGCTTTAAGATAAGCAAAGAATCTTCAATCCAATGTACAAATAAAGAAGCGACCATAAAATAAAATGTAGACTGATTCTACCGACTTCAAGACGACCACATCTAGAACGAAAGCCTAAAGGTCTCCCCAGCTCCGTTCCAAGTGGAACAACGCAAGCAGATCCCGCAATGGAACAGTCCCCTCGCGACACGGACTTATGGGCAAAGAATGGAAGCCGGCGGGTGCGCCTTCCTTGATTGTCTCCCCCGAGATGGACGCCCTTCTCTCTCTCTCTCGATTTTTTTTCCTTTTTTCCCTCTGCGAATCAGATTTCGGCTTCTCCCGCTTCGCTTCACGTGGTGAGGTAGGGTTCGTTTGAGGCCGACGAGAAATAAATTAAATTTAAATAAAAAATAAAATAAAAATAAAAATAGTGTTAATTCGCGTAGGAAAGTCCGTTGCGGACTCTTCGACTTTATCGCAGAAGCTGCTCTATCTCGAGGGAGGAATAATTTGATAATGTTAAATATTTTAAGGGCAATTTTAGAAAAATCTAAAATTTTAGGGGGTTAACGAACAAATGTAAACCTCTCTATAGGGGTGTAATCGAACCGAGTCGAGCCGAACTCTTAAATGTTTGAGCTTAACTCGTTTAGAATCAAGTCGAGTTCGAGCTTTATTTAACGAATATATTCATGCATCATGAGTTTATTCGAGCTTTTATCGAGCCTAAACAAATTTAATAAATATAGATTATAAATTTAAATATTCATTAAAAACTAAATTATATATTTATATAAAATTATAATATTCTT
>JBBMJZ010029019.1:0-10275 GCA_037833815.1 Zingiber zerumbet
GATCTCTAACCTCTTATCTAGTAGGGATAATTCTAGAGAGCTAATATCAGTTAAGCAATGAGGAACATAATTTAATTTAAGTGTGTTGGAACCCCAAGGTTGTTTTGGTGTAATCAACAAGTTAAGTTAGGTCCTGCGTTGTTTCTAACCTTGTGTATAAGTGTGCAGGAGTTTAGGAGCACAGGTACTCGAGTGGAAGACGCAGCTAGCGAGAAGGACGGCATGCGGTGCGTCCGAGGGACGAGACGCTGTGGAAGAGTACCCCGGTGGACAAGAAGAAAGCGTGCGGTGGTTCCGAGGGACGAAAGCCGGAGCGGAAGATTGCTCGGGGAGCAAGAGACGCAACTACCGAGAAGGTCGGCACAGGGTGCAACCGAGAGACGAAGACTGCGGATGAGTACGCTAGTGGACGAGAAGGAAACACGCGGTGATTCCGATGGACAAAAAGTCATAGCGGAAGGCTGCTCGAGAAGACTGGAAGATGGGTTCGGGTGAGCCCTAGTCCGGATGTCGGAGATCACCCAAGCGAGAAGATCCGAAATTGAAGACCCGGACCAAGGCGAAGAAAGTCAACCTGAGTTGACTGGGGTCCGGGGCGCCTGGAACTGTCCGGAGCGCCCAGACCAGCCCGAAGCAGCCCGGGGCGCCCGGACCGTGAAGTTTGACCAGATCGAGTCAATCTCGATATGGACGTTGGGGGATAAAGTTTTATCCCCCCCCCCAGGGCTCCCGGAACCCTTCCAAGCGCCTCGACCAAGACTATAAATATAGCCTTAGTCCTGAAGCTTTACAACAATAACGAGCATTTCATTTCCAAACACTTGTACGCTTTAGTTGTGGTTAAGCTTCTATTTTTGCGCTTCAAATGTTGTAAGAGGCTTCTCCGCCTGAAGGAGTTTTAGTGTTTAATCTTCCTTGGATTAACAACCACATCGATTGTAACCAAGTAAATCCCTGTGCCTCGTTCTTTATGTTTTTATTCACTACTCTTGCTTACTTTAATTTACAAGTGTTAGCTTAAAGAATTCGAGAAGGGTTGTTTGCCTTTTTTATCTTTACAGGACTACTCAACAACCCCCTCCTAGCCGGCCGCAACGGTCCTACAAAGTGCTGACGTGAAAATTTGTGTCTAGATTCTTTGTTTGTTATTTTTACTACTACTTCGTAATAATTTCAATATTTGTGTTTTATCCCCCACTTGTTGAGTGATTCCCACATCACTCACCCCCTTACAAACCGTTTCAATTAGAAACAAAAGTGGTACCGAGAATGAGATCAAGGATAGAGAGCAAGTCAAGTTCGGGGATGGTGAATCGACTCTAATTACGGACATGAGGACTAGAATTCTACTACAACCATGAGTTTCTTAATTTAGTTAGGGAAATATAATTTAATTCGTTGAACAGTAAAAACGGTATACATTTTTTATGTTGGAAATGCAAAGACTAATTATGTGGCAATTACTATACTACCGAGACTAATTATTTTTAAATTTTGAGTTAAAAGCATTGTCGATGTCAATCGCCTGTTGATCCACAATCCTAGGGTAGGACACTACCAACTATGATTTTCAGAAATACAACATGAATATTTGTATGACTTCTACACTATATGTATACTTATAGGTTATAAGAATATCTACTAGGTGTCAATGTTAGGTTATAGTAAAAATGGTGTAAAAGTTGTCATAACTTGTTAATCAATAATGACACTTTTTTTTTAAACCAGTATCCAGACCTTCGTTCTGATTAATCCTAGAGATGAACGACTTTTTTCCTGTTTACACAGCATCACAAGTAATTCAAACACTACGTGCTTGTGATATGTTGGAAAATTAAACACCCGTTGCATGAGTTAACCACCCTAGCTCTACTGTTGCACTGTGCTGGGCTAGTGACACAATTTTCAGATATTATAATTAGTTTTGGAACATTATGACCATCTCTAAACCATACACCAAAATACCATATTTAGTGTAAAAATAACACCAAACATCTCCAATCCATGCACCAAATTCACACCAAAAATGATCATGTGAATATTGTAACATGGTGTTACACTATTCACATTATCATATTTGGTGTGAATTTGGTGCATGGATTAATGTGAGATAAGGTTTTATTTTTTTAATCATATTATATTATTATATAATTAATATAATTAAATATAATTAATTTTTAATTATTATTTTCTTTGTGTTTACTTATAGGAATATTAATTATTTATTATAAATTTAAATTAAGTGTATTTAGTAGCATATTTTAATTTTATTATGATATTTGTAAAAATTTAATTTATTAAAATTATTATTTTTAATTTATTTAATATATTTTAATTATAATTATATTTATAAATTATATCACTAATTTTATAAAAAAAATACAATAAAATATTAAAATAAAAAATCATAATTTTTTATATATATTAGTTGGAGGTTGAATTTTAAAAAAATTAACTTATCAAATATTAATGAAATATTAATTTTAAATATAATAATTATCATATAAAAATATGAATAAATTTAAATGTAAGTTGATAATTAAATTATGAATAAGAAAAATAGAATATTCTAAAGAATATTTCTTTTTGGTGTGATATGATGTGGATGGATTATAGCTAAAATAGTATTTGGTGCTAAAATTATACCATTTTAGTATAAAAACTATACCAAATATGGTATTATGAGTTGGAGATACCTAATAACCTTTGGTCTTGAATGTTAATTTCTTATTTATCAAAACAATTAATTTACATACATATTCTCATTCAATTAGATTGCGTTGACGGGGAGCCAGATTCCCTGATTAAAAAACTAAAAAAAAATAGAGAATGGATCACTTATAATTATACTTGAATCATGATGGTGATCCGACTACAATTAATTACGAACCCTTTCTAGGTTCACTGTCCTTCCAGGTTATAGTTTAGGTCGGGACGGATGACCAGAGTTGTCCAGAGGCCACCGGAGATAGGCAAGTGACCAGATTGTTTGGAGCTGAGCAAGGACAGCCTCCGGCTACCTATCCCGACATAAATTATAACCTTGAGACAGTTAATCCAGAAAGAAATTGCAACCAATTGTGATCGAATCGCGACTAAGATCCAACCGCAATTATAAATGATTCATCCTCTAATCTATTTTTTTATCGACCAGAATATTGATGAGGAATAATCAACCTTGTAATATAATTAAAATAATATCATAATATTAATTACTTTATTTGGTATCGACTTTAAAAGTATAATCTAATATAATCTAGATTCCACAGTCATAATATAATATGTTTTAACTAAAAATAGTAATGTAATATTAATTACATTATATTTATTAATTACATTACAAACTTACTTGATTATATTACCCCTAACCATTAGTTATGAAAATTAATTTGTAGTTACCAGATTAAATACCTTAACAACACAATCCACACCCTCAACCATCTGTTGAAACAAAAGAGATGCAGTGCACACAGAAAAGACAACTTTTTCATAAATCCAAAGCAAGTGAACTCTAAGATCCGTCACAGTCCGGAAGGGGTTCCATGTCTGAAAGCATGGATTCACCAGCGAAACTAATTCAATAAAGCTGTTCTTTCGCCGGAAATTGGAGCTCGTTCTCCTGCTCAAATGGAGGAAACGAGGCTTTGCCTCCATGTCACAGCAATAGGGCTCCTCACCTCGTGCGTTCCATCGCTCCATGAGATGGAGCCGAAGGCCTGACCACCAGAGGCTACCGCATCAGCCAAAGACGCGATTTTGATCTCGTACGACAAGCTTTCGCCGGCGGCGTCGAACTCCAGCTTGCTCGGCGTCACTGTCACGTCCACGCCAGGCGGGCTGGTGATCTTGGCCTCGTACACCGCTGCGGAAGCTCCGACGTTGCGGACCCTTCTTTTGTAGGTGATCACGTCGCTGCTCGACGAAAAGACGGCGACGAAAGCAGGGTAGTTGAGGTCGCCGGGGGTGGCCAATGCCGCGTCGGAGCAGTTGACGCTGATCTCGTACTTGGTGAAGACAGCGATCTGCTCCGGCGAGTAGTTAATCGCACAAAGGAAGGCGAGGTAGTCGTCAGTGGTGGCGTCGTAGACCAGGCCGGGGTCGAGGGCCCGGTTGGGATCCACGTGGCCGGCGCCGCGAACGAATGGAGTGGACTCGGCGCCGGTGGCCAGATCCTTGATGGGCTCTCCGGCATTGTCAGAGTTGTAGGCCGTGGTCATCAAGGCGGATTTAATGGCGGCAGGGCTCCATTCAGGGTAAGCGCCGCGGAGCAAGGCAGCGATGCCGCTGACGTGGGGGCACGACATGGAGGTACCGGAGATGATGTTAAAGTCGACCCGCCGCGGATCGATGTCGAGGTCCGTCGGGCTGTTCTTCCCCGTCCACGCCGCCAGGATGTTGACGCCGGGAGCGATGACGTCCGGCTTGAGGATAAGCGGGGCACGGTAGTTGGGCCCCCTGCTCGAGAAAGCTGCCACCTTGGGGGCGGCCGGCGAATCACCAATGACAGTGCCGCGGAAGACGATGGTAGCTGTGGGCGAAGCTTGGGATTTGATGTAGTCCTTGATCTGTTCGCCAGAGGTGTGGGTTACCATGGTGGCCGGAACAAGGTGGGAATCCGCGACGAGTTCCTCCCCGCTTCCGGCATCATTGGACAGGATCATTCCGGCTCCGCCGGCCAGTTTCACGGCGCTACCCTTTTCGACACGCGCATTGCCTCCGCGCTCGCAGAGGACGATCTTGCCGGCGACCATGGTGGAGTTGAGCAAGCCCGGAATGCAAAGCCGAGATCCGTAATCTCCGGCATAGACCAAAGAAAGATAGGTCGGATCCAATGGATCTCCGGAGTAAAGAGAGACGCCGACAAAGGTGGATCCATTTCCGAGGATCACATCGGCCGGAAACTGCCGGTCGATGGTAGATGCGCCCACAGTAAGGATCCATGGCGCGATGTTGGCGGCGGTGCGCGGTCCAGGGCCGGAGTTCCCGGCGGAGCACGAGACCACCACTCCGTGACGCGCGGCGCCGAACGTCCCGATGGCAATCGAATCGCGGTAGAAGGCAGGGGAAAAACCGCCAGAACCGACGGAGAGCGATATGACGTCGACTCCATCGGCGATCGCGGCGTCCATGGCGGCTAGAATGTCAGAGTCGTAGCACCCGGATTTCCAGCAGATCTTGTACGCCGCTATCCGGGCCTTGGTGGCCATCCCGCGTGCCTCGCCGCGGGCGTACTGGAAGAACCCAGCGTCGGCGACGGTTGATCCGGCGGCGGTGGAGGCGGTGTGGGTACCGTGACCCTCGGTGTCGAGCGGCGACTTCGACTCACTCGTCTCATTCATGGGGCCTCTCGCCGCCTCGTAGCCCTTGTAGAAGAACCGGGCCCCGATCAGCTTGCGGTTGCAGAAGGAGGCGTTGAATCCATCTCCAGCGTCGCAGGAACCCCGCCAGGAGGAAGGGGGCAGGGGGAGGGAGTCATCAACGAAGCTGGCGCGGGAGGGGTAGATCCCGGTGTCGAGGACGCCGACGACGACGTCGGAGGCGAAAGAGGAGAGGGGCCAGAGGCCGGAGGAGGTCGAGAGGCGTAGGAAGGCGGGGGAGCGGGTGGTGTGGAGCTGGCGGAGGCGGTCGGGGAGGACAGCGAGGACGAAGGGGAGACGGAGGAGGGCGGCGGCCTGGCCTGAGGTGAGGCGCGCGGAGAATCCGGAGGTGGCGCGTGAGTAGTCGTAGAGGAGGTGGGCGGCCGGCCGGTGAGGGAGAGATCGCAGCGTGGAAGCGTACCAGTGGAGGTGGGTGGGGGAGGAGGCCGGTTTGTGGAAGGGAGACACGTGGACGATATAAGTGGCCGGTGCGTCGTCTGTCTCTCCTTGCGCCAGGCACGACAGCGGGAGGAGGAGGGTCACGACGCCGAAGAAGGAGATCAAGGCAAGCTGTTTCCCCATCGCAGGGAAGAGAGCCGATCGGCGACCCAAGACAGAGAAGACGACGATTCAATCGACCAATAGAAAGCCGTCTCGAATAAATTGTTTAATTCAGATGGCAATTTGGTAGTTTAATTCAGATGCAGGTTCGTTTTGTATATATGTCAGGACAATTCATCAAGATACGTGCGAGATTTGCGGCCAGTTTTGGCTTCTATAATAAATAAGGAAGGAGTATTTTAAAAGGAACAATCATTAATAATTGCCATGTTGTTATGATATAATAATTTTAATTATAATTAAAAACAATCTTTTAACAATTGAGATAACGAAAAGCGCCGTTTTAATTTTTTTTTCTCCTTTTCCAAAAGGTAAGTAGACAGAAAATTCCACTGGTCTTATGAGATGAATAAAATTGCCATTTCATCCATTATGAGTGGATAAGATCGAGCCGTACAAAATTTATTATATTTATTGCTCGACGTGGCACTCCAGCCACCAGACACGTTTCACGAGATATCCGGACCTGTCTCCTTCGCGTCCACGTACCACCACTACCACAAGTATTTAATTATGGAACTAAAGGAGAAGCACTGAAGCAACGAAACAGATCGTCGGCGTCGCGATTCATTCATCGATCGAGAAGATGAAGGCGAAGAGCTTCGCGTTGTTTGCTCGTCGCAGTCCCTCCGCGTTCAGCTCCACATCCCATCGCCGTCCCATTATTATGGTATTGCTTAATTCGCCCCCAAAGATTTCCTTTTATTTTTTTGTTGGATTTCGATTTATTTATCATCGATCTATCTCAGTACTCCACCGAGCACGAAGATGATTCACCGGGGGTCGTAGAGAAGGCGAGATCGACGGCCGAGGAGTTCCTACGACAAGCCAAAGAGAAATCAGATTCTGTCGGGGAGAAGGCGAAGGACGCCAAGGAAGGAGTTGTGAAAGGAACTCAGGAACAGAAGGAGAAGTTGAAGAGCAAAATGGACAGCTACGATAAGTTTGGCAAGGAGTAGGAATGGTTTGAGATCATGTATTCGTGTACTGAGTAGTGGTATGGTTTGTGCTAGTCGTTAGAGTCTCAGACCTTTCACTTTTGGGGTAGTCTATTAGGTGTTACCGCAGGGGTTCAAAGTACTACCCTAGAATTAACGTGTAGAATAAGCACCTACTGAATTGCCAAAGAAAACAGGACAGAGCTTAAAGACATCTTCAAGAAACAGATGGAACTTTGCTGTCTAATAAAACGTTGATTGGCTTGTCACCCTTTGTAGATAATTATGCATGGCTTAAAAGTTTATCTTGCCAAACGAGTCAGTTTCCTTACCTAAGACTTATGACTAATGATTATTGTAAAATACTTAGTGATATGATAGATTGTCATCTTGCGTTCATGAATTCAAGTTTACTTATAACATATTTTTCAAATCATTCATACTGCATTAGGGCAATTTGATTATAATATTTGTTTATGTATCTTACAAACTTATTTAAGCTGAGGTCACCAAAAAGGGCAAAAGGATGACAGGGCTTAAAGTGAGTGCTAATTTTTTACTCACTTGAAGAAGGCATCCAAAGAAGAAAGATAAGGAAGAAAAATATAAGTGCAATTGTTCCCTAAACTTAATAATTAGAAATGAGACTCAAAAGAAAATGTTAATAATTCGCCTAGAGTTGAATTCTACTTGGTGGGAAGGAATGATCAAAATAAACACTTTTAAGGTTTTAAGAGTTTATTTTGATAAGAATTCCTCTTTAGGAGGTTTAGCTTTTAAGGAAATAGTAAACTTGGTATCTTTTAGTTTGGTAGGAATATCCTCTAATCTAGTAGTTTAATAGAATAATTGTATTTCTTGATTTGTATTTGTTATTTGTTTTTCGGTCCATGTCAATTTGAGTTTTTACGGAACTCACTCTAAATGGCGTATGGCGTGGGACAGTCCTTATAGAAAACAGTTGTGTGACATCAATTTGTCGATCATACTTCAATTGCTTAATACTTGTCTTAGATAGTTATCTCTTGTTTCACCAATTTCATTTGAATTTAATATGTGAGTTTTGCACCCATTTGAAATTAACCTCAAGCCCTAGTGGAATAAATCCCATGAAGAGAGGTGAGTTAGTACCTAAATGAACAAATCTATTTAGGTACTAACTGCATCATCGCGTGAGGAAAAAAAATTTAGTGAAACCTAAAAATATCAATTTATTGTAGCATTATCTTTTTCTTTTTCTTTTTTTTTTGCCCTATAGTATCTTTAAATCACATGAAGAGAGGTAAATTATTTATAGTTGACCGTTAAATTTCTAAGGATGGAAAGAATTTTTTTAAAATGGAAAGAATTTTTTAAAAATATATATCCCGAGAATTGATGATTTATTTTATTATAATAATATGTCACATTTAGCCACCTAGGACCCTCGGGACCTAAAATACCAATTTATTTAGCATCACGACGAAGATGCATCTTTGGCCAAACAATCATCTCCATAATAGATACCTGAAATGCTTAGGGTTTTTCCTTCCCTGGCAGTAGCATCCAGTGTAGGATCAGATCCCTTGGTTTTTCTTTGAAATGATTTAATTTGCTTTTTCTTTGGCAGAACTACCACCATCATATGTTTCCCCCAGCCTGGAAAGATGGGAACTAATGGCCTAGAAAGATTATTTTTAGGTATCACAAATCCAGATTTTGCACCAAAAACAAGGAAATTAGCAAATGCAAAACATTCCGGAGCGAGATCATTCCTCTACTAACCATCAATATCAAAGGAACAACAGAAAAGAAAAGAAAGAAAAATTTCAAGGAGATGCCAATTGTGAACCTGAAATTGGCTATAAATGTTCCTGTGAATACTTCCAGGAACCGACATCTAAGATTTGAGCTCCAACGTAGATCGATCCGCTGCCGCTCCATCTATGACAAAAGAAATCAAACGAGGGAGATTAGAAGTCTAGGGAAGAGGAGAGGAGTGAGCTAGATGACGGAGAGACCTCGATGCTGGGGGATAAGGAATCCGAACTTTTTCTTGGATTTACCGTCTCCCACTGACGTACTATTTGGGAGGAAGCGAGGGAAAGGGAGAGAAGAGTGGGAGATTTAAAATTTTATTTGTTTGTCTGAGAAAAAGTGGGCTACGGAGGAATGGAATGTCAAATGGTAATAAAAGGTAAGCGTTATGTTGGATATATGTGGTCAAAGGGTGACTATGCTCGCCTCTAGTGTTCGTAGCTTGCTTCAAGATCAACACGGAGGAGGTAAATTACGGTGACTGAGAAAACAAGTGGCAGGTGAGGTGAGTTTACATATGTTGCAGGGATTTACGCCCTGAGGCTATGGTGTCGCGATAGAACATTCAAGTTGTCACTTAGGCACTGTGGTTCGATCTTTTTCCTCCAAATAGGGCGTACAACCAAAATATGTTGGACTCTTGTGCTGCTTGATTTACCTTGGTGCACGCATTCTGATTTATCCTGGTGGTCGGTGGAAAAATTTCGTGGGACTAGGTCGTTCACCTCAAGGATAGTCAATGAGACTAACTGGGTTTACCATTATGTTGGATATATATATGAATGAAGAAGAGGTGGAAGACGAAAGAAGTTCTATTGTGAATGAGACTTTAATCCTACATTGAAAATTTCAAGGCATATGAATTACATAATTGATGATGTCCGAATGCATCAATTCGACGACTAGGGAAATTCCAATACATTCATAATTGCATATGTAGAGATAATCACTAGTTATGATTCAATCATAATTTCTCTCGTATTATGAATTAATTGTATTGCAGACATTCAATAAATCTATATTTAGTATAAACTGTAAGGCGATTGTCATCGCCTTAGGACATCCCTTAAAATCTAACCAAATATTAGTTCCACTTGGGTAAATTTTTAACTTAAAAATTATTTTTATTGTTTTTCTTAAAATTACTTTAAAAATTATTTTAAACTTAAAATTATTTTAACTCTAAAAATTATTTTAACATTAAAAAATTATTTTTAACTTTAAAAAATTATTTCTAACTTTAAAAATTACTTTAACTTTTACAAATTATTTAAACTTAAAAAAAATATTTTAACCTTTAAAAGTTATTTTAAAAAATCTTTTATTAAATTAAAAATTATTTAAACTTAAAACTTAAAAATTATTTTAAAAAATCTTTTATTAACTTAAAAATTATTTAAACTTAAATTTTTTTAAAATTATTTTAAACTTAATTTTTTTAAAAAAAAATCTTTTATTAACTTACAAATTATTTAAACTTAAATTTTTTTCTTAAAAATTATTTTAAACTTAAAAATTATTCTAAAAAATCTTTTATCAACTTAAAAATTATTTTAAACTTT
>JBBMJZ010029050.1:0-10271 GCA_037833815.1 Zingiber zerumbet
TGTGGACTTTAGTACCTAATTCTTGTATTATCTGTATAAATATTATAGGTTCCGAATAAGTTTTCTGTCTCTAAGTATTTTGTTGATGGCTCTCTTAGATGATATAAAACTCATCTTGTGACAAAAGAATTCAATTAATAATCATATATTGACTTTAGTGGCATATTTAGCCTAGTCATTAAGATTAAAATGGTTATATTATTATTATCTATGGTTATTAGCTTCAATTTATCAATCCGACAATTAGATATTTTTAATATTTTTCTTCATAGTCATCTTCAGGAAAATGTATTTATGAAACAACTATCGAGGTTCTTCCATTCATAATTCTCAACACATGTTTATTAGCTCAAGAAATCTATACATGATCTTCATCAAATTCCTCATGCATAGTGTTATCATCTATCTACTTAGCTATACACTTAAGGATTCTATGGCTTAAAGACTAATCCTTCTTTACTTTATAAATGCAATGCTAGCTCATGATATTTCTTCTTATTTATGCAATCGATATTCTACTAATTGACAGCGATCAAGAAGTCATCTCTTATATACTCCATCTTTTTAATTAAGAATTTCCGATCCAGGATATTGGCAATGATCATTATTTTCTTGGTATTGATGTTTTTTCAAATTCTACAGATTGTTTTTTCTAACAGAGCAAATACATCATTGAAATTCTATGATTGGCTAAAATGGATAATGCATGTCCTATTTCTATACCGATTTTTGTAGATAACTTTTCTATGTCATCATCTTCTCTACCTATGAATGATCCTCAAATATAATGAAGTATTATTGGAACATTACAATATATTACTATCACCTAACCTGATATTACTTTTGTTGTCTGATCCTGTCCGGAAGCTGAGTCGGACGGAGGCCGGTCGCGACGGGCTAGTCGTTGACGGAGAGTCGCGGTGGTTCAAGGATGACCTTGACGTGGGTAGGAAAAAAGCTCTCGTGGGCGGCTGACGACGGCTGACGAAGGCGGAGAGAATGGTAACGACGCTCCTGAAAACCCTGCACACACTCAGACGAGCACCCTTCACGTTAGAGGCCAGAACCCAGGGGAAAAGTCCCTAGGTCAGGCCCTCCGACGCTCAAGTTAGGTCCTTTTTCCTCTAGAAGGTAAGAGAAAGTACAAAAAGTGGAAAAAAAACTAGTGAAAAAGTGACGAGTGAGCATACCCGCGTACGAGGAATGACCTCCTTTTTAAGCGCCAGTGAGGGC
This sequence comes from Zingiber zerumbet, assembly GCA_037833815.1. Lineage (NCBI taxonomy): Eukaryota > Viridiplantae > Streptophyta > Magnoliopsida > Zingiberales > Zingiberaceae > Zingiber > Zingiber zerumbet. The sequence goes on from JBBMJZ010029050.1 coordinate 1,234, forward strand.
TTCTAGAACCTGCAAGCATGTCAGAAACTGTTAGACGCTAAACTTTATCCTGTAGTGCATGACACGCGTCTGTCTATTATTGGCTATGCATGCATCTTCTTGCTTAGGACTCTCCGCCCTTTGCGCTTACCCCCTGACATGTGATAATTACCCCCTGACAGGTAGTTATGATTCCCTGACTCTTTTGTCGTTTAGCTTCTCCGATCTGTTATGGCCTGTATCTGTTCCGTGCCCTCTTGCCAGACCTACCCCATTCTGTATATTTCCGGCCTTCGAGCGCAGGCCTATAGATCGAGCTGACTCTGAACAGCTCTGCCGATCCCGACCTGTATCCTTTGCCTTGTATTTCCGGCCTTCGAGCGTAGGCCTGTAGATCGAGCTGTCTCTGAACAGCTCTGCCGATCCCGACCTGTATCCCTTAACTTGTATTCCCAGCAAACCCGTTCTCCTGAGCTACTGACCCCTGCGAATCCTGTCCCCGAGCTCCGCCTGCCCTCTCCCTTTGTCCTTCAACTACTTTGACCCCTTGATTGACAGGTCTGCATGACCCTTGACTGACACGTATGCCTGACTCTTGACCGCCCTCTATGCTTGACTTCTGACCGCCACATATGCTTGACTTTTGATGGTCACCCTCTCCTCCAGGGCCCCGCCATCATACACCGTATCATGAACGAAATTATTTTGCAATGGAGCTGTCAACAGTGGAGCCATGTTGATGACTATCCGGGTTGTAGCCGGCGGTCTAATGATAAGGGAAAGGAGATTTACGAAAGCTAAAAGGAAAAAAAATTTGAAGAAAATAGAAGGTTAGCCTGAGTAACATCATCAGCATTCACATTTATGACCCATAGCTTGAGTAGATTGTCCGGGCTAGCTTTGTCATTGGAGTCGTGATCATTTAGGGTGAGGATATTATTATGAACATGAATGTATCTCACTTGAGTTATATCCGCTGGGCGCTAGCTCTGCCCTTCAAGAGATGAGTAATGCTTTCAATAATTGAGTGTTATATTATAGTTAACGCATTTACTCAAACACCCTTTTGTTATGTAAGATTTACTTAAAGATGCCCTTGTAGGATTTACTCCAAACTGTCGTTTTAGGCTTATAGCGACTGAATTTCTACCTCCTTGACGCCATCATCCTTCTCGCCAGCCTGGCACGGTTCCCGTGTTCCGCGAAACAAACATACATCCCGCTGGATAGAACCAAATGGCCGATGAGCCACCGTTCGAATCTGAACCACCGGATCACCTCCGTCCACCGTTCGATCACGATCCTCGAATCGAATAGGTTGATCCATGCGTTTATATCGACGATGATGAACGGTTTAGATGTGAAAATAGATTTCCACTTACGATAATACTTGGAGCGGAACCTCCAGCGAGACAAGGGGAAGCAGTGGCCTCTGGTGACTAGGGACGACTCGGAGATATAATAAGCAAGAAGCAACTCATGTCCTGTCTTTCTTCGGGCCACGCATTATTTGTCTTCTCGACTTCCCTCCTGCTGCCTGCCTGCCTGCCCTGTGTCAATCGGTTGCCCCGATCTCGCGCCCAGACGATCGGAAAGTAGCCGGAGAGGGAAGATGAACGACGCCGATGTCTCCAAGCAGATCCAGCAGATGGTGCGTTTCATCCGCCAGGAGGCGGAAGAGAAGGCCAACGAGATCTCCATCTCCGCCGAAGAGGTATGGATTTCCGGCTCTCTCCTCCTAGTTTTCCTTTCTCCTCTGTTCGATCCTGACACTTGCTGATCGTGGATCAGTATCGGACAGAACAAATAAATCGGGGTTTGCTGATCTGTGATCCAACTGTATGATAAAAAACATCTTTCATTTTAGAATGATACACCTTCAATTATATTATTATTTGTACTCTGGATACTGTTAATTGGATTTTTCTATTTGTGAAAAAATAGATTCTGTATATAATATGCTCCAAATCAAAAGGGCCTATGTTGTATACCAGTGTTTATCACGAGGGCAATAAATGATAGGAGAATGGAAACATGGGAGTGATTGATGTTAATGAACATAAACAAGTAATTAAACTTAATGTTTAGAGTAGTTGCGGGGGCATCACCCCTGAACTGAGTCCGACCATCCTTGGTAATATTGTTGGAATACCTTCCTAACAAACTCATTGGAACATGCTTAACTAGTATCAATTTCTGTCAGAATACCATTTTGTTCTCACTGGAGCTTTATCCGAGTAGCATTTAACTTCATCTAACATCAATGGAGATGAGAAGACGAATCATTCTTGGAGGTTCAACAGGAATATAACAGAGCTCAGTTTTGAGAAGCTTTGCTAAATGTAAGAATACTTCAAACCAAATCCTAAATAATATGGGCTGATGATGCCATCACAAATTTGTTAACAGTCAAATATTTCTCAATAAAGGGAAATTTTCACAGAATGTCCTTCCAATTTAAAAGAAAAAAAATCATAAAGGGGGAACTAAAAGGAGCATTAGCTCTTTATTTGATTTAAGTGCTGTTAATGAATTGAGCTATAGAAATTGTTTATTAGTCAGGATCAACACACATCTGGAATTATGAGAATATTTTTCTTTACATGCTAATTTGTCTTTCTCCCTACAGGACAGAATGCCCATAGTATCATTTCTTTTAAAAGTATATGTAAAATCTAGGAAGCATTTTATTGCATGATATGCTATTTATATGGTGCAATTCATGTCATTTTGATTCCTCACCCTACTCAAGCTTTTTCTTTCATCTATGTTTAATTGTGTGCTCTTCTGTTTGCCTTCTAGGAATTTAACATTGAGAAGTTACAACTTGTTGAAGCTGAAAAGAAGAAGATCAGACAAGAATATGAACGTAAAGAGAAGCAAGTCGAAATTCGTAAGAAAATGTAAAATACTTCTGCATTGATTTTCTACTGCTTTTGAAGCAAATGATTTTCTCTAGTTACTTGCTATTCGTAATACATTGCACAAATTTGTTTCAGATGGACACTTCATTTTGTTAATTATTTCAAAGTTAAGGTTTGCATGCAAGAGAACCAGTCTCATTATTCCTAGTCAAACCACATTTTGAAGAATAGGACAATGACCATTTCATTCTTGATGTTTTTTCTCCTCAAATCATCATGTCACTATATGGGATCAACTGTACAATATCAGACTTCCTCCTCATAGGATGGGAAAAGATTATTTCTGTACCTATTGGAGGTAAAATAAAATAGATTACCAATCATCTAAAAGTGGAGCCACTTACTAAAATCATATAGGTAAAATAATAAAAGCACAAGGAAATCAATAGAGGCGATTTTTTTTTTTTTTGTCTTATATGTCCATGTAACACTAATAAAATCTCTTCTTTTTTTTTTTGATAAAAAAAATGTGCTTTCATTGAGAGTCGAACTCAAGACCTCCCGCTTACTAAACGGGTGCTCTAACCAACTGAGCTATGAAAGCTTTTAAACAAAATCTCTTATTTATATATGATGTTGATCTATCTATAGCAATGATGTCTAGTCCAAAATCAAAAAGGATAATTATTGAAAATCTAAATAATTCTTATGTGAATGATGTATTTGGATTAAGAGAACCAAGAAACTTGAAAATATGAAATGTCGATATATAAATTTCAAACTATTTTTGTAGAAAAGCTTTATATATGCATATATACTATTTAAAATTTTCAAAATGTAATGGGATCAGGTATCCAATACTTTTCATCTCAGTTTGGTGTTCAATGTGGTAATAATTTCTAGAACAATTTATGTTGAAATATATTTCATGTTAAATGGATAAAGATCAAATTATTTAAAGATTGTATAATATTCAATAAATACTCAAAAACTTCACCAATTCTGAAGTTTAATTTGCCCCACAATAATGTTACCTTTTGTATATTGTAGAAAGAAATTGACTTTCTTTAGATTAAGATAACTTGTGATCTATACGATGGATATTATAGTTTTTGGATGGTGATTACTGATAATTGAGTCACTTTTATTGCATCTGCAGTGAATACTCAATGCAGCTGAATGCATCCCGTATTAAAGTTCTTCAAGCTCAAGATGATTTAGTCATCTCCATGAAAGAGGCTGCTGCAAAGGAGCTCCTGACTGTCAGCCATCATCACATCTTCAATATCACCCATCATGATCACGTATACAAACACCTATTGAAGGATCTCATTGTTCAGGTTTGGCTCTTGTGCATCTTTTCTTGCATTTATTATTTACTGATGGTAAACTTATATGGTGGATGCATTTAGGACTTAGGTTTATATATATATATATTATATAATCTTAGAATTAGTGAAACTAGCATGTCCATTTAATCAAGATGTTGATGACGTGACACAAATCTTTCCTACTAATAGCTAACCATAGAAGTTATTTCACCATTTCTTTTCAACTTAATCAAACTAAGACTACTATTAGTTCCTGTTAATGGTCCAAGCCTTATGTTTTATTCTGTGTGTGTGCCAACTTTGAAGGGTTTGTTATTTGAATTCATTTATTTTACCATTCCAAAATTGATGCTGTTTAAATTGAAAATCTTTTGTCCTTGCAGAGCTTGCTCAGATTGAAAGAACCAGCTGTTTTGTTGCGTTGTCGGAAAGAAGATCATCATCTTGTGGAGTCAGTTTTGGAGTCAGCAAAAGAAAAATATGCAGCTAAAGAAGGTGTTCACCCACCAAATATTGTTGTAGACACTAATGTCTACCTACCACCTCCTCCTAGTCACCATAATGCTCATGGCCTCCATTGGTAATGCACTTTTTAAACATAGTCATCCATTTTACATTTTTTTGAGGATTAGAAGCTGAATAAATTTATTCCATGTTATTCCTATATGTTTAGTAATAATTTTTTATATAGTAATTGTTAAATAGAATGAAAAGGCTATCATATCGTTTGTTGCAAAGAGGTTAATTTTGGACTCAACCACAAACCATAATCTAAAATATACAATTTGGAACTAAACCACACTTGACTAACGACTTCAACACTCCCCCTTATGCTGGAAAAGGAGGGCTACTTTGTTGGACTCAACCTCTTCCCACAATGTAAAACTAAACTAGCATACTTAGGTAATAATTTCAACACTTCCTCTCTCAGTTAGAATATAGATATAATCCCAACCTATTGCATAAAATAGAAAAGGATTTAAGGAAAGACTAAGACCTGGCCAAGCTTTGAAACCTCATGCCTTATTGGAGTTGAAGTCTCTAATTGGAATGATGCAATGTCATTTCATTGTTGTGCATGCCAATGCTTAGCACTCATCAACATGCTTTTTAGTGTGTGCCAAGATGAATTCAAGTTTTGATTTATAAACCTAATTCACTTAGCTTGGTTACTTCCAAAAATAAGTGCATAGGCAATTCAAAAGTTATTTAAATTAAAGTCTTAGAGCAATAAGTTATAAAATATTACAAGCATCTTGACTATTGATTACACCTTACTAATTTCATAACATTTGTCATGCACTTGACATGCGTTTATATGCATGGAAATGTACTAAGTTAAATTTAGATAAAGTTTTACTCCTTTAATATCTTTTCACCAAGCTTATTTACTTAAAACAATAAAGTTATAATAATTAGAGACTCAACTGAATTAAAATATCATTGTACTGTGTTGTACTAATCCTTATCACACTTCGTCATTTGTTAAATCATGCCAAAATGGATTTAGATGAGCTTTACTTATTTAATCCACTTTCACTTAAATTTTATACTTTGATAAGATTATATAATTAATAATTGAGTTTAAAACTGATTTTTCTCATTTTTTGCTTCAATGCATATTGAGATGAATTTGCAGAAATTTTACTTATAATCTTCTTCTATTTAATTCATTAATCCTTACAAATAGGACTATAGCATTTAAATATGTAACTGAATTAAATTTTAATACAAAAGATGACAAATTATAATTCTATAATCTTTTTTTTATTTAATTCATTAACTCTTTAGAATAAGACTAACAATTAAATATGTAATTGAATTAAATTTTAATACAAAAGATAACAAATTAGAACTGACCTTGGCGCATGTTAAAGCATGCCTAAGTGTGTCGACGGTTGCCATATGATACTTGTCGCCACAATTAACATAAGTAACATATGATAGATTATCCATGCTCATCACTATTGGGTTTGAATTATTTATTGGAGTGATAAGATTCAACTGTACCACTCGCCATGACACAATGATACAATATTAGAATTCGGTTAAAGAACAATGTTGAACAAGTGTTGTCGACTTGTAGTAGAAGGTTAAAATAGATCAATGCATTAACAAGAGAGGATAGAGCAAGATCCTCAGACATAGTCCATTAAGTGGGCTTCTCAACATTCATAAGCTGCTGTGGCCCAATGAAAGGGGAGAAAAAAGCCATAGATGAGGGCCTCATCAATAGGGTGACCTGTGGTGGTTTTGTAGCCCCAGTAAGGGAGTGAGAGGTGGAGTATGAGTCTCAACAAGAGGGTGATCGATGGTTTTGAGCCCTAACGAGTAAGTGGCAGTTCCCAACCCCAGTGAGTGAGCGAGCCAAGGTTTCACAATCTCAGCTAGAGAGTAAGCAGCACACATGTTTTTTTACTTTCTTCTTTTAATAAAATAAATATTTTTTTTCTTCCCTTTTGTCTGTTCACTTCTTTCTTTCTCTCTCATTTCTCTTCTTTACCTTATTTCCCTCTTGGTTTTTGTCCTCCAAGGTAAACGGACCCTTGGGGGATTTTTTTATTGGATGGATGAATAAAGAGTGGTATGGATTTTGTTGGATGAATTAATAATAGGATGGATGGATGAGATGATAGCTGAGCATTTAGGATTTGTTTGATTGGATGGATGAATAAAAATAATGGATGGATTGTGTTGGATGAATTGATTATAGGATGAATGGATGAGTGGATAGCTGAGCATTTAGGAATTGTGTGATTTGATGGATGAATAAAAAGGGTGGTTTTATTTGATGAATTGATGATAGGGTGGATGGATACCAAAATACCATAGTTTCATTCTCTAGCGAACGACGTTGTCCTTTTCTATGGTTGATAATTTAATGGTGTTGTTTGAGCAACAATAGTTAATCAAATTGTTTGCTCTTAATATATGGATCATCAAGTTCATTTGTCTTGAAAGAGCAGACATGTGATTGTTTTTTTTTTTTATGCTAACACAATTCCTTTATTATTCAGCTCTGGCGGTGTTGTATTGGCTTCTATAGATGGGAAGATTGTTTGTGAAAATACACTCGATGCAAGACTAGATGTTGCTTTCCGCAATAAATTGCCCGAGGTACTCTCTTTGCTAACTTTTCAATGCATGCTGTAGAAACAAGATTTCTACAGATTGTAGGTTATTCTTTTAGATGTTGAATTTCGTCCTTCTAATTGCCTGCTATCTACTTAGTGTTGTTTCTATTTGGATGTAAATGAGAATAAAAAAGGAATTAGAGAGTATTGAAATGAACATGGAATGCTGTCCAAAAATATTACATCAATTTACTAACTAACAATCTTTGTGTCCTTGTTGATTACAGATAAGGAAGCGTCTCTACGGCCAGACTGCTGCTTAATCTGCTGATCACATGTCTTCTCCATATGTTTCGAATAATGGCTTGTTTCTGGATTCGAACACATTGGGAATGCTTTATCTGCGCAACTTGTAATTCAACGAATAATCGCTATGACGTCTGTATTGCTGTATTTCTTATCATGATTGCTCCACCTATCTTGGAGTGTCTTTGTTATTATTTATTACTCCGTGAGCAAATTCACCTGGAAATATGAAGTAAATGAGTTATTAGTTCATGGCATACATATATTCTGCATGGTGCGGAATCAATGGCTTTTGTCCGTCGTATCTATTTGATTGATCCTGTGTAGGATCACGAACCCTACAAATTATGATCAGAATATGCTTGGAAATAGTGACAATAGAAGTAGGAACAGTATTCAAATATCTTATTATTCTCATAATTGTATTTTTTTCATGAAGTTATGGAGATTTATTAAATTTTAAAGAAAATAATAGGAAAATAAAAATTAATATTAAAAGATTTAATTGGGTATTTGGATGGAATATGAATAGGATTTTATGAGACCCATTTTCATACTAAATTTAAAAATTTTCATACTTAAATTTAAAAATTTGTGCAACCGATCATGCTTTCTCATATTGATTCAGGCAATCTTGATGTTTAATTTCATAGTTAATTTTTGTTTGGCACTGAGTTTGCCATACGTAAACAGATGAGATCAAAGAGTTTTGATTCTGAAGGGTGAAACTTTGTGGTGTTCCTATCGGTTCATCGATCAAAAAATAAAAAACCCTGATCCGTGCCCAGCCCTTTTCTTCGTTGTATTCTTGATCTGATACTTAACTCCCCTTTGTGGGATTGATAAAGTTATCTCCAATTAAGGTGGTCTCGTTGTTACTTGCACTACTCTGGGGATAAACTTAGCCCCTCTCGTACTGTTCTGGGGATGAACTTGACCTCCCTTGATATCTAGTCCTGACTTCGCCCCTGGGCGGATGAGATTTATATTATAAGCAGCCATGACTCGATCCTTTTTGGGATTGACATCAAACACACAGACGTGAAAAATCTAACAAGCATTACTAAAAAAACCTAAAAGACAAGATGGAGAACAATAATTTCTTACATCCAAATATCACAATTTCAAAATGTTAATTTATGAGTTTATATGATCCTACAATTTCTTAAATTGTGTATTATGAAACCAAATCAATTCCAAATGTTGGAAAAGAAAAGAGAAAGTTGCATGTTTCCGTTGGGTTAGCATGTGCAAGATTAGGTGTAAACTAAACTCACAGCACATTCAGCTCTGGAAATGATGGTAGTGCCATGGTCAAATGCTGCTGCTGATGTCCTCAATAGTTAAGGCATGGGGTATTATCATGTGAGGTCTTGGGATCGAAACTCAGCGTGACCGAGCATGACCTCCTCTATATCTTAGCAATTTATACTAATGGCTAGTAGTCACCCGTGATTTACCTCCTCCGTGTTGGCCTAGGGACG
>JBBMJZ010029088.1:0-10268 GCA_037833815.1 Zingiber zerumbet
GGAACTCACTCTCCTCGCATCTATTTGTGCTTCTTACTGATGCTTTGCATCATATTTGCTTGGCATTGCACACATAGCGTTTTCAGAAATTTCAATTTGTGGATGACATGCTTATCTTTTCTAAATCGAACTAGTCAGCTGTTGGCAACCAAAAAAATACTTATTTCTACTTTCTAGGCTTTCATATGTACTGCACTTGGTCTTGCCTAAGATAGACCAATTTCACTTGGTGATCTTATGGGATAGAGGAAATATCTTGTTTTGGTCAGGGAGAAAACTAGTTACGACTATAATATTGTTAATTAGCTGAATCTCTGTCAGACTAAAAGGCAACAGAATGGTTCGGATTGCTAGCTTTAACAGATCTAATGAATCTAGATTGACTATTACTCCTTTTCTTCAAAACAAAATACTAAAGCAAGAGCCTAGATAAAATGAACGCATAAAATTAGTTATTGTTTATTCAGGTACCTACCATAATATCGGTCAGTCTTAACTCTTAATGGTCCATTTTTATCTAACTAATTGGTCAACTTTAGTGGATTAAACTATGTATCACATCTGGAATAGGTCCAAAGAAAGTCAATTATTTTCATAATAAATCGAAGTCTGAGTCCTCATTCATTCAAGAGTTCAAGAATTCGAGAGATTTGAGTAAACGCATAGGTTCAGAAAAGAAAGTCATATAGATACAACGCAAAGGGCATAATTATCCAAAGACCAAAAGGCAAATAAACAAACAAACAAATAATCAATAAAAACGATGTCAGCGACCAGCAAGGATCAAACTCCGAGTCAAATGTGCTGAAATCATTGGGCAGAATGAAAAATACCCCCCAAAATCTCTGTTTTTCCTGATATTTGTGACCATCCTAGATGATACAGTGCATAAAAGTAGGGCCCGATAAGATCAGACAGTTAGAAGTTAAGGGGACGTGTCAGTCAGAAGTTAAGGAGACGTGACAGTCAAGAGCAGTAGTCAAGAGCAGTCATAAGTCAAGAAGATATGACAGTCAGCAGATAAGAGTGGAAAGGAGTTAGGTCGCATGACGTCATCAGTCGCATAATTCCCGGTCGGGTACTCACAGATCAGGGCCCCGGATCTGAGGCACAATATGTAGTCTTGAGTAATGCCTAACCTGCCCCGACTGGTCGGGTTTCCTCAGCCCTGGCCGCATAGTAACTCCTGGTCGATCTTTCAGTGATCCAAGCATGAAAGGTGGGACTCGAGTCATTGCTCGTCTCCTTCATCTAGACTCGAGTCAGGTATTACACCCGAACGGTCATCCCGAGTTGCCCGTAGCTAAACCTGAGTGAGACAGAAAGCACTAGGCGACAACGATGTCAGGGAATCGTAACCTCCTGTCAGGGAATAACTGTCATACGTCAGCAAATAGAACCTTCTTTCAACCAATGAGAGGACACCACGTGTCCTCCATCACGCGACAAGCTCTGACACCCGACATTCTCTGACATCTGTCAGGCTCCAAGGGTACGCATTGTCATGTAAAAAGGGAGGTCATCTCCCTTAGCTGGGTACGCGCACATTCGCACTCGTCTTGTACATTTCTTTTTTCCTTCATACACTACTCTTCTAGGGAAAAAGTAGCTGACTTGAGCGTCGGAGGCCCTGCACCGGGAACTTTTTCCCTGGTTTCTGGTCTCTAATATTCCGTGTGCTTGTCTGAGTGTGCGCAGAGCCTACATACCACCGGTCTCATTACCACTGTCCTTGAGCTTCACGTAGGGGTCAGTCTTTCCGATGGACATATACCGAGTGTGTCCAAGTCGCTTATCTGTCAGCTCCAACGCCATCTCAGCTGACATTCGTCTGACTCAGATTTCAGACAGGATCACTAGATATCCATACTCCAAAGTGCTAAAAAGTTTGATGTTTCTCTTACACGCTTACACTACAACGAATGTTTCAGAAAGAGAGGGGTGATTGCGAGTGGCAATTCGGGTTAGATTCAGGTTGACGGATTGATGGATCATCAAAATTCAAATCAGATCTGATTAATATTTCGGATTAAATTATTTGATCCAAACCTGATCCGTTTATCTGTATTTATTCTGAATCCAACTTGAAATGACCCACAGCACAAACCTAACTTGAACCTGATCCAAAATGACCCATTTATAAAAATATATTCATCTTAACTTGAACTCAACGCGAACTTGACTCGAAAATACTCAATTTATAAAAATATGCTTATTTTAATCCGAACTCAACCAGAATCCGATTCAAAAATATTTATAAACGGATTATAATCGGGTCTATTTAGGTTGATCCGAATCTGATCAATTTATTAATCATATCAATTAAGTCCACCTGAATCTAATAAAACCTAAACCTAACTTGATTTTTGTTCTATGTTCAGTTCGGATATATTATTTTCGTGTCGGATAAGAAATTACCACCCCAGTCATTGATTACATTTGGAATTAACTGGAGCAACATTTAAACGCCCAAAATATGAAAAAAAAAATTCTAAACAAATACCGGAGAGAAGAAACATTTGGAATCCTTTTTTTACTTTTCTTATCATTTATTCGATCGAAGTTTCAAAAATTTTGATTTTTTTGGTGAGATTTTGACGTCTAACTACAAAAACTATTATTCAAAACAATCCTCAAAAGTTACTAATCACCCTCCCGATGCTCTCACAGTCATTGCGTGTAATTTCCAATAATATCTGAGTAAATATAATATTTCACTTCATATGGGTCATAATATAAAACTATTTTCAATTGTTTTTCATTTATTATTTATTATCACAAGTGAATCCGTTTAATCATCAATTTTTTTAAAAGTGAATCATAGTCGAATTCAAAATTGATTAAACTGATTTTTAAAAAATAAATATAACCTATATAAAATTAATTAATTTAATGAATTAATATCTATGATGTCATTTGATTGATAACACGCCAATGTTTCAATTTAATCTATTTATTAAATTAAAAATCAAAATTAAATTAAAAAATTGAAAAATATTTTTTTTAATTAATTAAATTTAATTGATTTTTTACTCACTGTTATATGCACGTGCATAAAATTTATATGCAACTAGTGGATATCATTGTACAAATAAAAAATTGAATCGATGAATATTATTATAAATTAAATAAGATGAAGTATAATTACATCTTCAAAACTCAAAGTTTTTAATTATTATTATTTTTTTATTTATAATAACTATTATTTAAAATAGCTATTATGCATGGTCATAATTATGATGGGTATCCTATCCAGCTAGACCAGAACACGAGCTAGGTCGTAATTGGATACGACCCGGGCACATAATTAGGTTTTGACCCCTATTGTCTGATCTGAACTTTTTTTTTTTTTGTGGTCTGACGGCGGTAGGACTGAACCGGATATGCCCGAGGAGAGATCGAGGAAGAGCTAAAGAGGAGTGAGGGGAGGAGCGCGAGGTCCTGCATGACGCGGTCGGAGAAGTTGTTGCGGCTGAGGTCGAGGAAGCGAAGCACAGGGAGAGGAGAGCTCGAGCTGAATGAGCACATATCTCCTGGATCATTTTTTTTTATGATCTAGGGAATGTATCACTCGTATTTGCGGCCAGATTGTAGCCGCAATCCGATCGCAAATGGTTGCGATTTCTTTTTGGGTTAATCGTCCCCACCAGGTTATAGTGTTTGTTCGAAGCGGGCGGTCAGAGGCCTCCGGTGGTGGATAAGTGGCCAGGTTACTAGGTGCCGAACGAGGGTGTCCTCCGGACGGCCTCCGGCCGTCCGCTCCGAACAAAAACTATCACCTGGTGGGGACGGTGAACCCAGGAAGGGATCACAACCATTTGTGGCCGGATCGCGGCCACAATCCGCCTGCAAATACGAGTAGCACATCCCCTAGACCATAAAAAGTGGTTCAGAAGATCCTACCTCGAACGGAATGGGTCGTGCACGGGAGAGGTTGTTGCCAGCAAGGGAGATCGTAGCAAGCACCGGGAGGAGGTCGAGGCTATGAGGGAGAGTGCCTCAAGCACGAGGCGGGTGACGTGCTCGGTCCTGGCATTGCATCGAGTTCAGATCCTCTGCGCCCGCCTCTCGTGCACCCTCTGCGCCCGTCGCTACACGACAAAAAATGCACGCGCTAAGCACGTGCGTTTCTCCGCTCCAGTAATTCCCCCGAAATGAAACCCAGCTCCAGCGCCAAAACAAAAACCCTAAGCTCATCTCCTCATCTCCTCTTCTCCTCTCCCCTTCGAAGGTGATCCTCTTCGCCCGCGACTCCACCTATTTTCTTTTTTTTTTTGCGCTGACGGAGCATTTCTTTTCGGGCGATGTTGGCTCCGAGAAATGCATGCACCTCGAGAAATAACTGTGTGCCTGTGCATGCTTCCGGTGACGCGTGAATCGACTCCCGGCAACTCGCTAAGTGCTCCTTGACCAACACCCCATTTTACAGGTAGAATATGGCAATATGCTAATGCTCTCACATTTTTTTTTTCTTTTGCTCTTTGTGTCACAATGGCTTTGATTTCATATGACTAATGATTGATAGAAATTAAGTTCAATGTTGCTATTGTCATTTGACATATTTTCTTATTATATAATGAATTTGCTCTATCAGGAAATTGGTTTCCAGTGTGACAACCATCAAGGGGAATGTCGTTCCAAATTTTTGTGTCATCTTGACTGTTTTGCTTGGGTCATACGTGACAGTTACCTTCCTCAAGGAAGCCAAGGTCTTAAGGTGATGTAAATCAAATTGGATCTAATTATTTAAAGGCTAGAGTTTCTATTGTTTGTTGAACTCAAGGTGTGTGATATTCTCCTGTACTTCTCTATATTCTACGCTCACTTGTTTTTCTTGGTGTTTATATATACTTTAATACAAAAGACATGCTATGCACTGTTAATTCAAAAACCTGCATTTTGTTGTGTTCTGTTACTTCTGTATATGTTCATCTATTAATTTGACGTCATGTTTCCATGTACAACTGTTTTCTATCTTGTTTCTTAGATTTAAAAAGAAATATCTTAACTAGATAATAACTTGTCATACTATCTTCAAAAATTATCTGTCACTTTTGTTGGTAAGAGCTAGACAAACATTTAGGTAATACTATAAAATTTTAGGTAGGAGCTGAATTCTGACAATGATGTTGCTGGATTCTGACAATGTACTTAAGTTTATATATTAATCTTTTATTGTGGCACACTTTTTTCAGGTTTAAAGTAATTATCATGGAGGGCGAATCTACGAGTTGTCGTAGGTTGAATTTTGATGAGTCAATTGAAGAGTATTCTGAAGCAAACCAAGGCTGTGGTGATTATGAAGTTAATGTAGAAGAAAGGGCTGATGAAGGTAATAAGATTCATAGTGCGTTATATTGAACTTTATATACTTCGATTTTTACATAATTTGATTAACTATGTGCATTGTTAATTGATTTGTTTGCATTAATTGATTAATTTTAAAGGCAATGAAGATGATACAGAGATCCCCCCCATTAAGCACAGATGAATTGGTGCCAAAAATTGGTATGGAATTTCAAACAGAAGAGGAAGCGTATGACTTTTATTTGAAATATGCTAAACAAGTTGGATTTGGCATACGAAGGACAAGAACCCATAATGATAATTCGGGCAGATTAATTGACAGGACGTTTTGTTGTAGTGCACAAGGAAAAAGGGGAAAGGACAAACGAGATATTTATGTGAAGCAAAGTCGTGCTGAGACAAGATTTGGTTGTGATGCTAAACTGAGGATTAGTTGTCGAAATAATGACAAGTTTTGTGTGGTGAACTTCATTAAAGAGCATAATCATTATCTTTCAAGCCCAAACAAAACACATCTCTACAGATGTCATAGGAACATATCTTCTTCTGCAGCGATACAAATTGAGATGGCAAGTGAGGTGGGAATCCCCCCAAAAGCATCTCATGATCTTATGATGAGACAAGCAGGTGGGAGGGAGAATTTAGGGTTTATTCCTGAAGACTATAAGAACTACTTGCGATCTAAAAGAACAAGAAATATGAGAGTGGGGGATACAGGAGGTGTTCTAGAATATTTGCAGAAAATGCAATGTGATGATCCAAATTTTTTTAATGCTATTCAAGTTGATGAAGATGATTTGATCACAAACATTTTTTGGTCTGATGCTAAGATGAGAGCTGATTATGGCAATTTTGGAGATGTTGTTTGTTTTGACACAACCTATAGGAAGAACAATGAAGGTCGTCCAATTGCATTGTTCGTAGGTGTTAATCATCATAAGCAATCCATAATTTTTGGTGCAGCTTTATTATATGATGAAACTACTTTGTCATTTGAATGGTTGTTTGATACCTTCACTAAAGCTATGTCTGAGAAAAAACCAACAACTATTCTTACAGATCAAGATGCTGCAATGGCAAAGGCTTTAGCTTCCAGATGGCCTGAAACACATCATCGTTTATGCATTTGGCACATTTATCAAAATGCCGCAATACATTTGAGTGGAGTTTTTTCTCAATTCAAAGAGTTTGCTAAAGATTTTGCCTCTTGTATATATGATTTTGATGAAGAGGAAGACTTTCTTTCTACTTGGAACTTGATGTTGACTAAGTATGCACTTGAAGATAATGATTGGTTGAGACGTTTGTTTAGCATAAAGGAAAAATGGGCGTTAGTATATGGAAGACAAATATTTTGTGCGGATATGACTACAACCCAAAGAAGTGAGAGCATGAATAGCATTTTGAAAAGGTATGTCACTTATCAGCATAAGTTTTTAGAGTTTTTCAATCACTTCGAAAGATTGCTTCAGGATCGTCGATATGAAGAGTTAAAAGCAGATTTTAGATCCAATTCAAGTGTTCCATGTTTATTGTATCCGGTTGAAATATTAAAACATGCTAGTTATACTTATACTCCTGAGGCATTCAAGTGTTTTGAAAAAGAATGGTATAAATCTCATGATTCTATTGTAGAAATTTGTGAGATTGTTGGATCACATGCAACATACAAAGTTACTTCGCACAAAAAGAAGCACCATCATATAGTTACACTCTATTCATCTTCTGAAAAAATTCAGTGCAGTTGTAGCTGTAGAAAATATGAATTTGCTGGGATTTTATGTTCTCATATTTTGAGAATATTTTCTATGAAAAATATTATGAAGATCCCAAATGAGTATATTTTGAAAAGATGGACAAGAAATGCAAAAGGTGGATACTTTGAAGGTAATGATACAATTGTGAACAAAGATAGTTTGGATCCAAAAATTCTTCACAATATGCGATATAGAGATTTGTGTGGGTTATCTGTTCAATTGGTTACCAAAGCAGCAGAAAGGGATGACACCCACATGGTTGTTAAAAATGCTATGTTGAGCTTATGTAAGATGGTTGATGAAAAATTACAAGTTAATGAATCAATTGTGCATCAATCAAATCTTAGCCAAGAAGCTAGTCAGTTGGTTCAATCTCTAGATGACACAACAAGGAATTTGAATGAAACAGAGTATCAAATTGGCGAAGGAAACGATCTTACAGTCAAAGGAATTAAACCTAAGAAGAAAACAGTTTCAGGCAAGAGGTTGAAAAGAGGCATAGAACAAATTTCTAGAAAAAAGAAAGGGGCAAGCAAAACTAACCAAACTCCAACAATTGTTCAGGTTTCATTCTTACTAATATTAGATTTTTTTTGTTTGATGTTACATTTAAAAAGCATATAGAATTAAATAATTTTATTTTTTTAATAGGGTATAGAAGATCCCAATATAGAAGATCAATTTCCACCACTTTTGCCAACACAACTATCTCAGGTTTACTTATTTTTTAACATTCCAAAATTAAATATTTATTAATAAATTCAGGCAACTATCTCAGGCTAACTTTGTTAGTGATTATTATCAGGTGACTTCCTCAACTTCAAAATTTCAGACTGCTATCTCAGCTTTGGACAACAGATTAAACGAAGAACAAGTAAGATGAATACCGCCTGCTATCATATTTTATTATGATAGTTTGACATTTACATTATGTGTTTATTACAATACATCATGAGTATTATTGTCTTGCCTAATCTGCTTATTATTGCTTTGCCTACTCTCTACTTCTCACATAGTTATATCCCCCCCCTTTTTGCAGCGAAGATATCCACCTACTGGATACCACTCACTGGATACCACCTGTTGGATACCGCCTGCCAGATTTTTTCCTCCAGGACATCCACCTACTGGATATCCACCGTCAGGATATCCCGCATCTGGATATCCACCTTTCGGATATCCTCCAGTTGGTTATCCACCTTCGGGATATCCCCCAGCTGGTTATCCACCTTCTGGATATCCACTCTTTGAGTATCCTGGTACATCAGCTCCACACCACGGTGAGTCTCATTTTTTATTACCAATATTCACATATCAAGTTTATAGGTGACATGATGTTTACATGTGGGCATATTCTGGATACAGGCGGACATCACGGGCATCGAAAGGAAAAACATGGTACCTCTTGAACAAATACGAAAAACATGGTACCTCTTTTGTTCTGCACCTTCCTAGCTATTTGACAGTAGACAATTTTATCAGGAATTTAAGGGAAAATAATTAAAAAATAAAATAGTTTAGCTCTGCACCTGCAATCTAACGATAGCCACCTGTATACTATTGGGCTTGGCCAAGACTGTATGGCCTTCTGCACTGAAGTGGAAGATGTGATCTCTATGAGGTAACAAACCACCTATTATGTACTGTTCTCACAAGATAAAAAGGGAAAGACGTAAGGGCTTTCATATTGAAGTTAAGGATGGAATGTTGTTGGAATGTCTGTTTAATGCCTTAGGTAGTCTACAAAGGAGTTATTATATACTACCTAAGAGTTTTCTTTTTCTTTTTTTGGTCGTTTGACCTATATTAGTTTTGGAGGTAACTAAATAGCTCAGAAATAGAAGAATCGATCAAGATTCCATGGTGTAGCTAATTTGTAGGTGTATTTTCTTCTTTCATTTGTCGTGCTATGATGGATACTACCTAATTATACTTTTTCAGAGACTAATACGCATAACCTCTGAAACTATGTAACCTTTGATAGGCATTAATTTTATAGTTCACTTCTTAACATGTGTTGTGTTTGTAGAGTACACATCTTTTAAGAGAATTAGATTGTTTTGATGACCACAGTTTGGAACCAAGGGCCTATTTTTTTTTCATGTTAAATATAGTCAATCAATGACAAGTTATTCTTTATGTTTCTTGGAACCATGTGTCATAGCATTTCTCTATTTCATATTATATAAAGTCAATCAAGTGCAAATTATTCCGGTTTCCTTACAAAAGTCATTTACTTCTCATCCTAAACTTGAAAAATACAGGAATATGGTAATACTGATGTTGAAGGCGTTGACTCAACAAATGCATGCTATGGTGGAACAGCTATAACAAGGAGGACTTGTTTTGCAAATTTCTATGAGTCCATTGATCCAAATTACTGTGTCTGTTTTGTTTTCTGCAGTGAAAGACTTTTAATGAAAGACATTTCTGAGAGGCTGTTCTCTGATTAGAGACATTAACTAACTACAAAATTAATAGAGCTTGGATTTGTTGTCCTGACTATAATATTCTTTTCCAACCAGATGAATGAAATAGGACTTCACTTTTTCTTTCTCAATCGTCTAGTTATGGCACTTCTGAAATTATATATTATAGGTCTTTGAAATTGTGGCATTTGTTCTACCAAATCATAGTATTTAAAAGTTCAAAACGTAGTACATATTTCTGGCTCTTTAAAGCTGTAGTGGCCTAATATGTATCTTTTGTAAATACAACTCCAAATTATATGATAGAGGTTTTGTAGGTACAAAAACCTGTAATATATCACAGTGTATGAGCTTACAAACAATTAGTTTGAAAATTTACTACCATTTCTGATCACTCACCCAAGATCTATTTTCATGATTGTCCACAATTTCTTATTTTTATTATACGTTCCTCAATCAATTATATAATCTTGTGCATGCTTCCACTTTGTTCACCCACAACCAGAGAGAAACCATGACAACATTCAATCCAACACTTCAGATGAAGTCAATCAAACACTAAAATAAGCAGCCTCAACAAAGAAATACAACATTTTAAAGAAAAATAGCAGACCCATACACGTATATAACAATTCCAATATGTAGAAGATCAGAAGAGCTATCAATAGAGGAACAATATCCAAATTAAAGACTACTCCGCACCAACATATTCAACACAAACCAGCAGGCTCCTGAAACTAAAAAAACAGCCTGCACAAACACCTAATTGTAAGGA
>JBBMJZ010029095.1:0-10268 GCA_037833815.1 Zingiber zerumbet
AATCTATCTACGCGAAACGTAGATTTCAATTTTGAAGTCAATTACGACTTTTATCTATTGATGGCATTCCGATTTTTTCCTTAAAATTGTATTGGTCCATTAAGGCTCCAAAATCCAATAGATCAAGGAGAAATGGAGAGCATTCGGTCGGTGGAACCAACTAGGCATGAAAGGTGATGCTCACTTAACCAAGATCCATTAAGACTACCCGAGTGGATCTATCTTTTATTGACTTTCTTAACGTTGACCTCCAAACATAATACTTGACCCCATGGGGACACATGGAGGCTTCCTATGTCATATTCACCGTATCATTAGTATTTTAATTTTCAAAATTTCCAAAATCAACATTTTGATTACTTTAAGGAATCTTCTCAATTTCAAAATTCTAACTAATTTTATACGAATTATTTGGTTTTGACTATGTTTTATTATTCAAAATTTCTTTTTGTCTCCATTTAATTATGCCATTTACATTATGTTGGTTTCCCGATAATTTTGTGAAACTCATACGAACATAATGGAATCCCCCCTTCAACAAAGCTAGATTTTAAATACTTATTAAATTAAATTTTCACTCATCACAATACATTTAATTAACATAAATATTGACTGTTATGCCGCTTAAACAACTGCAAGCACGCTGAGAAGTTAATTCTGAAAAGAAATATGTAATTATATTTGATGGATCTGTACTCTGTTATTGGTCATACAATATCCTCAACAATGACCAACAAAGTTGTACATCGATCGCCAAAATCAAACATGTAAATATCTATTGATAGGCAATTAATTAGTTAATAAATATATTGTAGGTTTGGTGAAGCAGCGTTTCACGGCGAATTATATTACGTACGTACGTACGTTGAATTATATTACGCGCGGGGTTTGAGAAGTTTGACCTTCTCCCAGGTGAAGTCGGCGTCGTCGCGGCCGAAGTGGCCGTAGGCCGCCGTCTTCTGGTACCTCATGTTGCCGCCGCGCTTCAAGTCGAGGTTGATGGCGATCATTCCGGGTCGGAAGTCGAAGCTCTCCTTGATCAGCGCCAGAATCTCCCGGTCGCCGATCTTCCCCGTCTTGTACGTGTCGACGAACACCGAGAGCGGCTCCGGCACCCCGATGGCGTAGGAGACCTGCACCAGGCAGCGGCGCGCCAGCCCCGACGCCACCACGCTCTTCGCCGCCTGGCGCACGATGTACGCGCCGCTGCGATCCACCTTGGTGGGGTCCTTGCCAGAGAAGGCCCCGCCGCCGTGGGCGCCCCACCCACCGTAGGTGTCGATGATGATCTTGCGGCCCGTCAGCCCGGCGTCGCCGTGGGGCCCGCCGATGACGAAGCGGCCCGAGGGGTTGAGGTGGAAGATGGTGCGGTCGTCGATGTACTGCGCCGGGATCACCGGCTCGATCACGTGCTTCTTCAGGTCCGCGGCGATCTGGTCGTTACTCACTGTCTCGTCGTGCTGAGTCGAGATGAGCACGGTGTGAACCCGGACTGGCACCATGGCGCCGCTCTCATTCCGGTACTCCACCGTCACCTGAGATATCATCGATCTCAGTTCATTTTTGTGTGTATATATACCCCCCGATCCCGATCGATCAATTAATGATATCTCTAATACCTGAGTCTTCCCGTCGGGCCGGAGCCAGGGGCAGGTCTTGTTCTTGCGGACGTCGGTGAGGCGCGCGCCGAGCTGGGTAGCGAGGACGTGGGTGAGCGGCATCAGCTCGGGGGTCTCGTCGGTGGCGTAGCCGAACATATGGCCCTGGTCGCCGGCGCCGATCTCCTCGGGCTTCTTGGTGAGGTGGCCGTGAACCCCCTGCGCGATGTCGGGGCTCTGCTCCTCGATGTTGACGAGCACGTTGCAGCGGTCGGCGTCGAGGCCGACGTCGGCGGAGACGAAGCCGATGGCGCGGCAGGTGTCGCGGACGATCTTCTCGTAGTTGACCTTGGCCTTGGTGGTGATCTCCCCGAACACCATCACCATGTTGGTCTTGGTGCACGTCTCGCACGCCACCTTGCTCTCCGGATCCTGCTCCAAGCACGCGTCCAAGATCGCGTCCGACACCTGGTCGCAGATCTTGTCCGGGTGGCCCTCGTTCACCGACTCCGAAGTGAACAGGAACGTGTTATCCATCTGCTCGGTAGAGAGAAAGAAAAGGAGAGAGAGAGAAAGGATTGAATGTTGAGGAGGAAGAACATGGCAGAGGAGAGCGGAATTAATAGGGCGATGGGAGTGCTACAAGAAGCAAGGAATGCCGTCCGAGGGATTCCCTGTGACCCGCTCCCGGATTGCCTATTCTCAGCCAATAAATCAAACGACGACCCATGATTGTGTCATGGTCAATGTGTAGGTGTCAATGGCCAAGAGGAGAGGTGTATAGTCTATCACTTGTCAATATAAATTTTCGTTTTTCTTTTGCACATGTGTAAAGCCCAAAACATTCATTAGATATGCATCATGCTTGTGTGTGAATTCAATAGCTAATATCAGAATAACATGCATAATGAAATAATATAAAAATAACAAAAGAGCAACGTTAACAAAGAAAATCACTCTTGAGGTTCACTATCACGACTCAGATGTACTTAAACAACTTGTATTCCATTGAAGGCTTGACTTACGACCGAATTGTGACTAGACCAACAAATTTCACGGCTGACAGAGCAAACATAAGCAATCTGTGATATGAAACAGGCAAATCAACGTACACGAGTTGTAAAACAGAGAAGCCCCGTTTATTTGTTAGATACATGAAAGCAATTGGTACGCCTACTCTGGAATTAATACAATTTTGTTCAAAGCATTATTACTTTGTACAGAATTCAGCGCCTTGTCTCTGTGGTAGACTTTGATACTGACGACTTTCCCTCGAACAATTCACCCAACCTTGCCTCCAGATTTTCTGGACTATATTTGATGTATTTTGATGGATTCTTTCCATTCTCAAGCAGCGGCCTGACAGAAGACATTGCCACCATCAATGGTCACAAGTTGGTGGTCAAGCTATGAACAGACATAACAAATATTATACTACATAATCATCAGTTGTTTCAGAATGCAAGCAAGTGTAAGTTCATCAGCCGATCTACTGACCCAGTTTGTCTGAGATGTTCATCGACTGACACACACATAACTATGGCCAAAGGACCCAAGTTATGCCAGACTGGCAATACTACGAGACCAGGCAGGTCAGAATGAAATGGATTTAAAGGCCCACAAGAGGAAATTTGGGGATAAGATTTAAATCATGAATGGCCTGCAGACCAGAGACTCCATATTTGAGAACTACAATGTGCAAAGAAAAAAGAATTGAAAAACCTTTTCTGGCGTAAGAACATATAGAAAAATGTCAAAGCACCAAACTAGAATTGTAAAAAACAAGAGACTAAACCAACAAGAATATTGAGACTCTTAGGGCTAAAAAAGGAACCCCCGATATGGGTGGACAGCTTGGTGCTCAGTAAGGTAAGAGTGTCCATGTTCGTACATAGGCAAGCTCGAAAACTTGTTTTAACCTTAGTTTTAAAACAATGCAACAGGAAGACTAGTGAAGTTGACTTAGCGAATAGAATTCATAAGCAAACTCTTTTATTATCTCATGAGTATTCAATTAAGAGCAGATTATCCACACACACAAAACAGGTTCATTTTAAAGCTATTTATTTGTATCTAAAAATATCTTTGATAAGCTTGTATAAGTATTTAACTGAGGAATATATTCTATTCATACCGTAAGTTCACAACCATTGTTAACTAGTATATTTAACTAAATACAGATGATTAGGTTCTCAGCTAGTTAAGAGTGTCCTGTTTGTAAATAGGCAAGCTCAAAACTTGTTTAATCTTGGCTTAAAAACATTGCAACAGGAAGATTAGTGGGGTCGGCTCACTGAATAAAATTCATGAGCAAACTCTTATTATTTTATGAGAAAATTCAATTAAGAGCACATATATGCACATACACACACCGGATCATTTTAAAGCTAATTATTTATTTGTAACAAAAAAACAACTTTGATAAGCTTGTATGAGTATTTAACTGAGCAATGCATTATATTCATATCATTAAGTTCACAAGATTTCATATGTATTGTTAACTAGTATATTTAAAGGGATACAAATTTACAATACTTCAAAAAAAAAAAACAAAAAAGAAAGATGATTAGGTTCTCAGCTAGATAACGAGTGTCCATGTTCATATATAGGCAAGCTGAAAAACTTGTTTAGTCTTGGTTTAAAAATATTGCAACAGGAAGATTAGCGGAGTGGGCTCAGTGAATAAAAAAGAGATGATTAGGTTCGACATGCAAAGTCATGTTCACATGATGCTGAAAATTATGGCATTCATGAAGAGGAACAAATGACAAGAACATGAGAGCCTATGAAATGTGAACTAAAAAGTAAGTTATTTCAAATGAAAGTGGAAGCATGAGTATATATTGATCTCTGTTGCTGAGAACATACCCAAACCGTTTTATGAAAGATCGATATGCTGGTAAAAGAACCTCAGCAACTGCAAGCCTCAATGATTCTCGCAGCTCTTGATCAGGTACTGTCCACTCACATTGTCTCATGCATAGCTCCTCAAACTGCATATTGAACGACTTGAACCTAGCAACAAGAAAGGTGGCTGGGTTCACAACACATCATGGATTCGATACTCAAGAAAACACAGAACCTACTTGTCCTTCAGTATTGGTTTTGGCACTAAGCCACTACTGCCACCACCTTCAGTTCCTGGCACACCACTACCTCCTGACGAAGACAAACCTTGGGCCGAGAGGGTCTGCAATATCTGTGAAATCACCCAAATTAGAAATATCATACAACCAAAAATGAATGAAGAACTATCTGGTCATAGTGTCAGTTCAAGAAAATAAAGGAAATGCACATTATCAGTTCAAAAGCACCAAGCCATGCATGGTTTTGCCATGTAATTATTATGTGAACATTAGAAAAGCAACTATAAAAAAAAACAGTTAGTTAACCAATGCTAACCACCAAGATGCTATGAGATTGTCATGCTGTTTAAAAATACCATCCCAGTGTGTCAGCTATCAGTAACTGATTGGACAGGTATGGGATTCAATGCTAACACCAAGAAGTGTGTGTGCATGTTGGGGGAGAGGGGGAAGACTATGCAACCTTATGACACCAAGGCTATCCGCTTTAATGTTCAATATGACACAGATTATAAGAACAAACCTTTGACCAAGCAACTCTTCGATATTGATTTGCATTCTGTTGTACAATCCTACGATGTCTTTGGATCCAATCATCACCCAATATATCTTTTGCTTCTGACCTAAAAAGCAAAAGCAAGGAAAAAAAACATCAGATATATTCAACATCAATTATCATGCATCTCATATAACCATAAAAAAGTATACCTCCGTACAGATTTTACAATGTAGTGGATGTTATTCATAAGAAATAATAACTGCAAAGCAGTATCTTTATACATCTTGGATTTCACATCCAAATTACTCTGAAGGGCTTGCATAATTCTCATAGTTATAGATGCTAGTTGGGAGCTTGTGCCGTCTCCTGGTCCAAACTCCTGAAAAAGTTGCTTAAGTGTCGCCTGATAACTGCACAAGTTCATTTAAAATTCAGACAGACAGAAAGAAGTGTGTTAAAATGAAAGGTCATCAGAAAGGATGATAATGATACAAGTGAGGGGGAATAAACATAAAGCCCTGCATCCATGATTCCTGGATATATACTAAATGCATTTCATTAAAGGATTCCACCAATTCCAGAATATGCTTTTGATCTCTCGTGAGTTTTTTTTTCTTTTGAACAATTTTGAGTATAAATTAGTTTGACCCACACAATGCTGCAAGCCAGTTAGCAAGCAAGCAAGGTACAATATCTTATTTTTGCCTCTAGGATTCACAAAAACAATTAGATGTTTTCTTTGTAAACATGAAATAGCACATCTGACTGCCTGATTAATATCACTAATATTGGGCAACAAAAATATTGAATATGATGAATACTAATCCAAACATAACTATCTCAAATAGTTCTTCTCGTTGTAGTTTTAGCTGGTGATCCAATATTGACAACAATGAAGATGTCAACCTAGAAAATTTAGGTTGGAAGTTCAATCTATTAACATAAAAAAGAGTAATCTCAAGGGAAAATGAAACAGGCTGAAAGTTTTAAAAAAGGAAAAAAAGAAAAAGAATCAAAGGACAAGGAGACATGAATCCAAAAGAATCAAAAGGAAAAAGAGACATGAATTCAAGAACACAAACAAAATCAATAAATATAGACCAGATAAAGCTTACAGCCAGCATGGTAGGAAGAGGCCGTAGCATTCTCCACAAAGCAATAACCACCTCTAAAAAAACAGATTTTTAAACTACTACAACAACACCAACCAAACCTTATCCCACTAGATGGGGTCGACTATATGGATTCTTTTATACCATTAAGTTCTATCTCCTACTATATCATCATCTATACTTAAATAAATTCCATCTTATTTTATTTTTGCTAACCAAGTCTTTTTTGATCTTCCTCTTCCTCGTTTGATGTGTGTGTTTGTCATAGTTTCACATTGCCTAACTGGAACATTTATTGATCCTCTAAGTACATGCTCATACCATCTTAAACGTGTCTCTTAGAGTTTTCCCTCAATAGATGCAACTCCGACTTTCTCTCTAATACACTCATTTCTTATTCTATCCATCCTTGTATATCCACACATCCACCTTAACATCCTCATCTCTGCAACTCTCATCTTCTACTCAAGTGCTCGAATCATAGTCCAACATTCAACTCCATATAATATAACAAGTCTAACTGCGATTTTGTAGAACTTTCCTTTAAGTTTTAGAGGTATTTTACGGTCACATAAAACAACCGACGTTGTTTTCCATTTCAACTATCCTACTAGTATTCTATGTAAGACATCTCTGTCAATCCCTCTATCATTTTACAAAAATGATCCTAAATATTTAAAGATCTCAATTTCGGGCAACTCATCATCTCCTATCTTAACAATTGTTTCATTACATCTAATATTGCTAAACTTAAATTTCATATATTCTATTTTTATTCTACTAAACATACAATTTTTCCCTTCTAGTGTTTTCCGCCGAGATTCTAGTTTAGCATTTACTTCTTCCCATGTTTCATATCTACAAAACAATATCATCTGCAAACAATATACACCACGATATTGTGTCTTGAATGTGTGCGGTGAGTTCATCCATAATTAGTGTAAAAATATAGGAACTTAGAGTTGATCCTTGATATAACCTATCTTTATTGGAAATGTTTCAGTTACTCTGCTTGAAGTCTTTACTATAGTCGTTACATCCTCGTACATATCCTTAATTAGTTCAATATATATTACGCTAACACCTCTCTTTTCTAAAATTCTTCATATAATTTCTCTTGAGACTCTATCATAAGCTTTTTCTAAGTTATACCATGTGTAGATCTTGTTTTGCTCCTGATATTTTTTAATTAATTGTCTAAGAAGATGTATAGCTTCTATTGTCGACCTTCCAACCTAGATTAATTTTCGATCACCGTGGACCGTGGTCTCCTTTCTTAATCTTTTTTCTATTACATTTCCCAAAGTTTCATAGTATGACTCATTAGTTTAATACCGCTATAGTTTGCACAATTTTATACGTCTCACTAGTTCTTATATAAGGGAACTAGAGTACTTATCCTTCATTGATCATATATTTTTTTTATTTTCAATATCATGATAAATAATTTTGTAAGTCATTCAATACATTATTTTCCTAAGCACTTCCATACCTCTATCAGAATATCATCTGGTCCAACAGTTTTTCCATTGTACATCTCATTTAAAACTTATTTTACATTTGACGTTTGAATTCTACGATAAAACTTTAAATTTCTATACTCATTTGACCCTACTTAAATTACCTAAGTTAAGTTGGTCACCTAAACTTTTATTAAAAAATTGATAAAAATACTTCTTCCACTCTCTTTTATTTTTCCATCATTTACTAATACTTTATTACATTTATCTTTAATACATTTCATTTGGATAAGATCTCTTGTCTTCCTTACTCTCACTTTAACTATTTTATAAATGTTTGTTTCCCCTTCTTTTATATCCAATTTTTGATATAATCGTTCAAAAGTTTCATTATTTGCTTTACTCACTACTTTCTTAGTCTTTTTCTTGGTTATTGTAATTTTTAAAAAAAATTCTCGTTTTTACAAATATATAATTCCTTAGAAGCTATTCGTTTTTCCTTCATTTTCTCTTGCACTTTCTCATTCCACCACCAAGATTATTTAGTAGTACATGTCCCTTTGACTCACTGAGTACATTCTTAGCTACTATTTTCAACTTTGATACCATCTTATCCCATGTTATATTAGAATCACTATATATTTCACCTAATGCTTTTACTCCCACCTTCTCCTTAAATATATTTTGTTTTCCATCGTTTAACTTCCACCATTTAATTTTAGGAGTTATATATATTTTCTTTATACTATGCTTGAAGCATATATCCAACACTACTAACCTATATTGGGTAGTTAAACTTTCTCCCGGAATGACCTTGCAATCTTTATAAATCTTTCTATCATTCTTCTTAAGCATAAAAAAGTGAATTTATGATTTATTATTCCCACTTTTGAATGTGACTAAGTCTTCTTTTCTTTTCTTAAAAAACGTATGAGCTAATATAATGTTATATGCTATCGCAAAATCAAACATAGTTTTTCCTTCCTCATTTCTTGTTCTAAACCCATAACCCCATGTACCCTCTCATATTCCTCATTTCACTCCGATATGCCCATTTAGATCACCTTCTATTAAAATCATTTCATTTGGCAGAATGTTTTGTAATATTTCATCTAAGTTGTACTAAAATCTTTATTTGGTAGTTTTATCTAATCCTACTTTGGTGCATATATGCTAATTATGTTCATAGTTTCTTTTACCACTATTATTTTAAAGGCTATAATTCTATCCCCTTTTCTAATTACTATAATTTCATCCTTTAACGAACTATCTATAATAACACCCACTCCATTTCTTGTTTTACTCTTTCCTGTGTACCATAACTTAAAATCCAAGTTCTCTATCAGTTTTGCCTTCTCGCCTATCCATTTTGTTTCATATACACACAAAATATTAATTCTTCTCCTAATCATCTTATCTACTATCTCCATTAATTTACCATGAAGAGTTCCTATCTTCCATGTTCCAAATCTTAAATTATTAGTTTTCCTATTATATTTGTTTTTATTCAACCTATAGTGTGAGAACTCTTGCCTATTTAACACCACACCCAAGTTCTCATGGAGATGTAGTAGTCCTTACCGAGACATTACAGTCGGACCCTACAACTCGAACTCTTGCATATTTAACACTACACTCGAGTTCTAGAGATGTAGTGGTCCTTGCCGAGACGTTACAGTCGGACCCTGCAACACGTTTCTTCAAGGGAACAATCTAGCATTAGCGCAATAGTTTAATGGATCAATTTATTGAATATTTGTTATAATTTTAACGCTGGTTGGCAACCTAACGCAACCCTCCTTTATTCGGGCTTGGGGCTGGCCGTGACTAGTTCGTCA
This sequence comes from Zingiber zerumbet, assembly GCA_037833815.1. Classification (NCBI taxonomy): domain Eukaryota; kingdom Viridiplantae; phylum Streptophyta; class Magnoliopsida; order Zingiberales; family Zingiberaceae; genus Zingiber; species Zingiber zerumbet. The sequence continues at coordinate 9,594 of JBBMJZ010029095.1, forward strand.
CGGGCGGAGTTCAATATACCCCTAAGTTGGTTTAAAAAATTATAAAACTCCAATTTATATTCAATTATAGAACCTATAAGAGACTTAACTATTTAATGCTAACAATCATTAGAATTGATATAAAAAATAATTATCTCCTTTACCTTTTCCATGACAAAGTAGGAATCAAATTATATGTTTTTGTCACGCCCCGGGGTATAGTTCCCGGTATCCCACTCGGTGACAGTATAATATAAGAAACCCTAAGAACCATCTAAACAGAATAATCAAGAAATTTATCAATTTATATATATCATAGTTTTCGTAGACCACAAAACTATACAGATAGACGACATCTGAAATAAAATTACAAAATGTGAATACAACGAAACAAAAGTAAAATAAACCAGGAATCAATACGTCGAGATCTCTGAGCAACTCTATGTAAAGCCGGGACCAACTATAATATCAAAAGGATCCATGTATCTGCAAAACTGGAGGCCAAGGAATGTAGAAAGTTAGCCAAATGGCTAAGTGGATACTCAAGAAAAATGTGCATGGATTTAATCTTGTTTAAGAAGTTAAAGAATTAGAGTAAATCACAATCTTTCATTATAATTTTAGGTTATTCTTAAAGTTCTCCATTTATACATATATATGTATAATCATCTTCGGTTATCGTTATCTATAATCAGG